>JAZEWU010000015.1:7657977-7687532 GCA_036362915.1 Geotria australis
CGGACATTTCCGTGCCTGGTATTCACGGCGAATTCCCTCAGAATGAATGAATAACGAGCTAGGCATGCACGCTGTCAATATGGAGTAGCGTCGCATAGGTGTGTGTGTGTTATTGACTGTGGCCCAATGAAGAACAGCTGTGATATCAATACACACCCGTGCAATGTCACGGTTCTGCTGGGCCCCCCACAGCGGGCGAGATAACACGCTGCGGTGGCATACAGTGACACCCGAGGTAAATACCCCGTAAACACTCCTCGGTAAATACCCCGTAAACACCACAGCGCGCGAAGCTGCTGAAAATGACCGCTGTCAATGACTCGGCGACGTTTTCCGAGGCGAGTAAATTATTCACAAGAGGAGCAATTAATACGAGCGTCTTCCCAACGCGCCTCGCTGTGACACAGCATTCGCAAAGCCACACCGACCCTCCGAGCCACACGCTATAGTATATTGCTGGCGGGGATAGACAGGGCTACCAGCGCCGAACGATCCAAATCTGCCTGCCCGCCAACGGGTACGACGACAATAATAACACCGGCAGGAATAACAACACAGCGATAACAACACAGCGATAACAACACAGCAATAACAACGCAGACGCCACGCGGAGGAGCCGTGGGTGATGGGGAGGAGGGGAGCGGTCGACATGATCTCACCAGATTGAGCACGGTCTCCACGATGTCGCGGGTGGACACCTCTCCCACCTGGATGAGCCCAATGAGGACCCCGAATTTCATCCGCATGTTGCGCAGCGGCAGCGCCGGCGTGAGGCCGCCTGCAGCGGCGGCGGCGGCGGCAGCCTCTGCTGCCGCCATGCCTCGGTGTCTCTCTCCCAGCCTTCCTCCCGTGTCTCTGCGCCTCTGTCCGAGTGCGTCGTTCTTCGAATCCTAATCCTGCTCGTCGCCGGTCCTGCTGCTGCCGCTCCTGGGTTGTGCGCAGCCTCGCGTCTGCGATGTCTCCTGGCTCGGGAGCTTGCGCGTTGTTCCTCGGTGCGTCTCGCGTCGTGGGGCTCCTCGTGGAGAGTGGGCACGGCAGCCTCCTCGGCCCCCCTCCGCCGCCGCCGTCTCTTCTCCGTCTCTGACTGGATCTCGGATGCAGGCCTCCACGCTGCGGCCTGAATGGGTTAGGCTGGGCAGGCGAGGCAGGTGGGGTGGGCTGGTGGGTTTTAGCAGGTAAGATGCCAGGATCGTCAGGGGAAGTGTGGCTAGTCCGGGGGCCGAGCCGGTCGGATTGCCCGTTAGGGCGGAGATGAGGAGGTAGGAGGAGGTAGGTGGATGGAGGGAGGGAGGGCAGGTGGTGGTGCTGATGATGCTGCTGCTGGTGGTGGCGGTTGTGGTGACGATGTTGATGGTCAGTGGGGGTAGGGTGGTGTTGGAGGAGGGTATGGGAGGTGCAGGTGCGGCTCTAGCCGGCCTTCAGAGCGGCAGGAGGAGAAGGCTCGGATGATGTGCGCAGGGAAGATGCTTTTTTTTTCCCACTCCCAGCCAGATCCCGCCCACGAATCACGCCTCGTGCGCCTGAACACCAATGAGAGACGGAGGCTGCGGAGCCGGGGCTGGGGGCTCTTTGTCCTTAAGGATGCCTCTCGCTCTCCCCGTTGATGTCTACGTTATGACACGCGCATTCATAATGCAAGACGGACCGCAGTGCTAATCCATGTGTCATAGCGGGTAATGCACACTGATTACAGACGTCGTTTTTCGTGCAAATGCGTCCGTGGGTTTTCACGATTACGTTTATTTTTTTCCAACCGCACCACAATCGCTTCTCGTCCACCTCCCTAACGCATCATTTCTATTCAAATCAGCCTTCAATAACTGCCCTAGGCATACATAATAATAATAATTTTACATTTATAACGCGCACATATTCATTCGACGAGAGAAGGACTCAGAGGCAATATACTCTTGTGTGTGTTACGGATTTGTACCTCGACAGATATCTCCTTTTTCAGCGAACATACCCACCCACCCACCCACCAGGTGACGTCATCCAGGTGTGGGGGGCGAGAGGTGGGGGCCACACCTGCTCACCCACCCACCCACCAGGTGACGTCACCCATGGACCAGGACAGCCTGAGGACTAATATCGTTGTTGACATTTTACAACGTTGTTCACAAACCGGGCCAGCTTAACACAGGGCCTTTAGCAGCTGTGGCTGATTAGCTTGGATCTTGGATCTTGAGGGGCCCAAAATATATAATGCTTCGTAATCGTTCATACGTGACACTCTTGCACTATGGTTAGTTCTATACGTAATTTGGTAAAGCCATTGTAAGATAAACTGTATTTTACAACTGGTTTTGTGCCGCGATAAGTGTACTTGCTTTAAACTTTAATTCAGCTTTACAATTCCTAGATCACATTTACAATCACTAGTATATACGAAGAAGGGCCCCCAAAACTACTATAACTCTGGATCTTTGTTAAACTTGGTATGATGAACTCACGTCGAGCTATGACCAGGATTTGAACTCACATCCTTCCCCGTTTGACTTAAGTGCTCGGCAACAGCAAGATCTGGCTCTACTCCCACACACTCACGTTTACTCTGAAATGTGCGTGCGTTTACATTTCTTTGCACATCAAGGGTAATGGAAGTGCATTGGTATCCAGTCAATGCATACGTCAATCACTGCTACGTGCGATCAAAGTGAATTGTTTGAAATATTTTCTTGAATGCGGTACCTAGCTTTAAAAAAAACCCTCAAATGTACGGATTCAGGGTTTCACGACTCGGAGTTTGAAAATTGCTCTCCATAGCTGCTCTTTTGGAATAGCCGTGTCCAATCTGACTTCTCTTTCCTTCGCGCCGTTTCGCCCTCAGACACGCCTGATGATGCCTCAAATGTGGGAGGCGAAACGTCGCGAAGAAAAGAGAACACTGAACAGCGGCTATCCCGGAAGAACAGCTCTGAAGAGCAACTATCAATATTCTTGTTTGTGTCCATCTCTGTTGAATGTCCCGAGAATAATTTTCACTACAAGCGTTTGGGAGAGCGCCTTTCATGTCGGAGGGGTTGAACAACTTACATCTCAACACATAAAGCACAAGGTTGATTTAGCACCTGGCCTGCAATTGGGCCTGGCTGGCAGTCGGGGGGCAATGATTGCTATAGGACAGTTCGTGTATTCCAAATTGAGTCATTTTCTGGGTTCTTCTCAAATTTATATATAGGACTGCGTCCTATATGTTATGATGTTATCGGCCAATTAATTGATTGTTTTTTTTCAGTTGTGGGAGGAAACCATAGAACCCAGCGGAAACCCACGCAGAACAGGGGGAGAACACACAGACCGCACACAGAAAGGCGCCCAAAGCGGGAATAAAACTGCCACGGGCAGAACTTTCCATGAAGCGCAGACGTTGTCACTACGCCACCCTGCCCACCACGGTGTGAATGATGCTTCACTTCAGGGGCCATTGGGTAGCATTGACTTGAATGTTGGGAAGTGCAATATCGACTCATGGGGCATGTTTATCCGTGACCTGTTTACAACCTGTATTGTACCCACAGCGAAAAGTATGTTGCTTACACCATGACCGTTTAACATCAGCTACATCCATTCCCCTAATAAAGTTTAATCAGTGAATACCTCATTTTGATATTTGGGATTGTGGCCAATGGAATACTGTCTTCCAATGAAAAGAATCGCGTAAAGTGTTACGGGAACAAAGTAGGTATTTCTGCTAAACACTGGCCTTTCATACGATGCCCTCTTGCAACATTACATACTTTAGTGACATGGAATGCTTAACAGTCCACGCAGCCAAATACAAAAATGATTAATCCAAGGTACTGTATAACATCATCACATTTCTAAAAAAAAATATATTCATTTCTATTAGAGTTTATTACATTTTCTTTTTAATATAAAAGCGCGCCTTTATATTTTTATTGGCTGTGCCTGCATAATACTTTACAGAACATTTGCATTATGTAATGAGTTGTGTTCTTCTTCTTCTTTGCGATTCTTCGAAGCACGATGGACAGCCTCTGGACATCGTTGTCTTTCAGCTCGGCCTCGAAGTGTTTGGTAGAATTCGCAGGCAATACCAAGTATTACCTGACAGGGATCGCGACGTGAACGCTTCTACCTTGAATTGTGTTTATTTCCAAGGAGGCCTGGGTGGCATAAAAGGTTAGACACATAAATTAACCAGCTCCCAGCGTAACAATTTTAATACTTATTTAATGCACGGAATTTGTTGACGCATTAATGCGGTTTTTGTAAATGTGATGTCATGTTTTTACTCTTTTACCATGTGCAACAATCACAAGTTCGCACGAGACACAATACATTTCTTCTGCATTATTTTTGTCAACCGTGTGTCGAATATCAATATGCAAGGTGGTGCGAAAACATTACATATAACTCTAGGGTCCATAAAAGCTTGCTCAGTGAGTTCCATTAATATGCCCTACGCCACTGCGTGAACGTGGTAATTTCTGAACGCGCATATGCCTTGCTTAACAAATGTTTTAATGCGTTTGCCAGTACAGCGCAGGAGTGCCGTGTGCTTCCAATTTGCTTTATTCACAATTTTACGCGTCTGATCATTCAGTTTAGTGAACACAGTTCATGCCGCGTCGTTAGAATATATTGCGAATGGGACATTAACACGGTGCATCAAGCTGCGCAATGCGATGTGTGTGGCACAGGCACCATCCGCTCGATACGGGAGGGCAGGATACCGAGACAGATACCGGAGAGGGCCACCAGAGAGGTGACCAAGAGAAGAAAAGTTGGAGCAGACTTCGGATGTTTGGCAGTGACTGTGCAACAGCTCTGGGCACGGACTAAAGCAGGTTATCGTGAGTTTTGGTGGCAATGGCCACTTGATACCCTCTGCAGCCGTGATTAATTCACCGCTTGATGAAAACTTCCGTGTGATCATCCACCCAGCACCTTCATTTAATAATAATAATAATCTACTTTTGTAACGCACGCATTTTCTCCGGGCGCGTTGCACCCGTTGATTCGGCGGTGCGCAGCCCTGCTCAGTCGGTTTGTTGTGAGTCGGTGAAGGGCTGACTTTTGAAGAGTTGTTTTGAAGGCTGTTCTTCTTCTTTGCGATTCTTCAAAGCGCGATGGTTAAATTACAGTTTCCCATTTTCTTACACAGCCCCTTGCATTTTCATTGAACTCCGCAAGGTCTTATGAGCTGCAGAGGTTCGGTAGTAGAGCAATATGGAATACAAGGTGACATTACAGCAGAGCACTTGACTCAGTCAAATTGTCATGCCGTTCAGGGTTTCACCTTGCCCATCACTGTTGAAAATGTGCTCACATTAGCATCGTTTTAAAAGTACGATTTTGTAAGGATTTGTCCCCGTCATGGGAATGAGGAGTCTCCACCACTGGTCAGGCTGCCCACCGCCAATTAGCACCACTCTAATGCTGGCCTTCAGCATGGGGGTCACTTATTATCAAAATTGGCCTTATTGTGCATATCACACTGAACGCCGCCATATTATGGTAATTTTCACAGGAACACGATCTACCTAATCCTGCTCACAAATGTTCATGCTGGTTCACAGCGAAAACGGTGCGCCTCATTAAACGGTACCTGCAGATCGGTACAAAAAGTTCAGCCATTGTAACGGGTCAACATCACCAGCCAGCCAGCCAGCGAGCTCGTTGATCGTGTGAGCCCCTTAAGAGCCGGCATCAGCTGTGCGGGCCGAGTGGGCGTGTCGTATTGGTTGTCGGGGCGGGTGGAGGCGTGGCTTCCAGGGATGTTGACGCCTCCAGGGCGGCGTGGATCCGCCCACCGATAGTGGCGGTGGGCGGATGGAGGATCTCCCCCTCCCACCTCGTCTCCTGATCCCTCTCCCCAGCCATCTTGGTGACCGCAGACCCGTTATGCCCGTTGTGCCCATGCGCATGGGGACCCCCGCTAACCACACCCACCAACCCAAGGCAACTCTTCCGGCCTTCGCCAGCCAACTTATTTGGTCTCCCCGCTGTTAACATGTCGTTCTTTCCACAGCTCGGATTTAAAAAAAAAAAAACCCAAAAAATATTATTATATTTTTTTGCTGATTACCGTTCTCTGTCGTTGTTGATTTGTCGTTCTCTCCGCGGCCCTGTGCAGCGCTTTGTGACCCTCGGGTGAAAGGCGCTCTATAGACACGAGGGGGAAAGAACGCCAATCCAAATCAAACAATCAACATTGAAGCACAAGAACACACATAGACACACGCAACAGCAAATGCTGGGAAGCAAGGGCCGTGCTGAACACTAGCAATTTGGGCCATTTGAGATTGTTTTTCTTCTTCTATAGTTAACAGAGATCTTGTCCATTTACATTAGTCATTGACATCGTCGTTCTGTAGAATGCACGCACAGCTCGTAATAATAATAACAATGTATATAGCGCCTTTCACCCGAGGGTCACAAAGGTGCTCGTTTTCCGAGTTGGAAAGTTGGGAGTTAAAGCTGAGGTCAGGGGTTGAATTGTCTAGCCAATCGGCGTCAAGAACTGGCAGCCACCTGCAGCAAGCAGCCAGGCACCGTTATATAACCGAGTCAAAGTGAGCTGCCGCTCGCTCCGGTTTATGAAGAAGCCACGTGGCGCGAAACGTCGGACGTGGTGCCGAACAGCGCGTGCTACAACCCGACAGCACATCGCAGAGGCACACTGTAAAATGATGAGCGCCATTGGTGCCCCACCAGGTGGTACTTAATTATTGACCCCAGAAGGATGATAGGCTCACGGGAGCGGACTTCTTACGGGGAGGTAAATTATTGAACTATTAATTTGAATGCTCTAATCAGCCACCGTAACAGTAACACCCCAAGATAACGTCACTTGCAGTAACATAACAATTCATCTTTGTCAACCCTGTAGCAGCATGACCTTGTTATAAGGAGGGTGGGGGGAGGGCATACAACAACCCATGCGTGGGCATGACACGGCCAATGTTAATCGGACCTGAAACAGTTATTACGAATTCAGAAGGGGGGCTCAGCGATAAGCGGAGGAGGGCTGCTGAGCCACCTTCAAACCCCCCCCACCACAGGGTGGGTGTTCCGTCTGGTAGGCCCAGATAAAGCCGTGTTATTTCACCATGTCATCCCAAGGCTTACAGGAATTCAGGTAGACATTCTGGTGTTTGTGGAAAATTCTTCAAATGTGCACACGACGCCAGCAGACAATGGCCTGCTCTTGTGAATAGTTTCACGGGATCTCTGTTGACAATTGGGCCGATACATGTATGAGAGGCTAAGCGGGTTCGTTGGCTTTAGAGCGCTTATCTCATTGCTATATACAGGAAACGATCTGGGCCAACAAAGCTTATCAGCTCTGGTCAATTTTTCAGTCTCTTATCTGTTAAAAATGTTTGTCTGTCTTACCATGGCAATATAATGTCATCTCAAAATTAGGAGTATCGTTATTTATCGAGGGCGGCACGGTAGCGTAGTGGGTAGCGCTGCCGCCTCACAGCAAGAAGGTCCCGGGTTCGAATCTCGGATCGGAGGCCTTTCTGTGTGGAGTTTGCATGTTCTCCCCGTGTGTTTTCGCCGAGGACTCCGGTTTCCTCCCACCGTCCAAAGACACGCTGCCAGGTTAATTGGCGTACTGACTAAATTTCCCCAGGCGCCCTGCGATGGACTGCCGTCCCATCCTCGGCGTTCCCCTGCCTTGCGCCCTGTGCCTGCCAGGATAGGCTCCGGCTCACCGCGACGACTGTACAGGATTAAGCGGTATCAAAAATGGATGGATGGATGGTTATGTATCGAAACTGTTGAAGATCCCGCGGCGCACACTTTGGGAACCACTGGGTTAATAAGTGGATATGTGCTGATAATGTGGCGTTACCTCTACAGTACTGCGTTGCCAATGGTGGACAAATAACTGGCCTTGAAATAAAATAGCTCTGTACATATATTGATTTAGTACAGGACAGTGTTATAGTACTGTGTTGTATGTATATAAGCATAGCATTTGGATGTTTTTGAAAAATGCATATGCTGCCTGTGCAGCTTATGACGCCTGTCAAAGCGAGAACCTTATGGGATAGCGGAGCGTCTGTTGGCTTTATGCGATCGTAGATGAAATGCTAACTTAGACATGATGGACAATATTTGTTTACGAGCTATGCTTGGAAATACGCTTTGTGGTAGGGAACTTAACACGGTATTGTAAGTTATTTGAAATCAGCCATGATCCATCCACTGCGGGATGAAGGGCTCCCTAAGCTGCCGCCACTTCTCACGATCATGAGATGCAACGATCCACCCAGCGTCAGAACCTCAACACATTTCATAGCTCCAACTATATTTATATCAGCACTAAATGTGCATAACATCTGAACATTCACCAACTGTATTGGCGTTTACATTATGACCGTAGCTTAATCTTCAAGAGAATTTAAGAGCTGTGTTAAATTCGTTGCCATTACCTTCCGATGGTCTATATTGTATACGTTGCTTAATTCGCACGTGTGTTGTATCGCAGGGATCCTGCTTCCAGAGCTTGGATGCCCGCAGATAATTTTCTGCTATAATAATAAACGCCCACCCTCTCTTTGTACTAACTGATCTCAAGTCAGTTGAAGAGAAGCGTTGGCCTGAGCGTGCTGCTGAGACGCCCAGAGAAACGCATTCCGTGATGTAAACAGAGCAGCGTTGACATCTGCTGACACGAACAAGCAACTACAGACATCGCCGTCGTCAGGCCAATACAATGGCAAGGAGAACAAATGTGAAAATTAGGTTGTCACGGAGCGATGCGTGAGAATCACGCTCTTTCGGGATAGCCGACGATTCGCCACCCACGTCAGAACTCCTGATGATGCCGCCTCCAACGTGGGAAGGGAAACGTCGCGAAGGAGAGAGAAGGAACACTCGATACGGCTCGATGCATGAGAATTGCTCTCCACAGCTGTTCTCAATGTTGAGTTTATTTGCAAGCTTTTAAAAGGGATCGCAATACACAGTTGCATGATCCCTTTGTAGAGACTTAGTATACAGTACTGCATTGCTGTGATCAATATATGTACAGAGCTACATCAATCGCCTGTGAAATTAAACCCCCTCGCGTTGCCACCATCTCTCATGGCTGCTGCCATGGTAGGAGCCAGTCTCTGTCAAACAACCTCTGCTGACTTCTCACAAACTGGTGCTTATTTTATTGACGCTACAGGACGATGGGATGAGTTGTTAGCACGCTGGAATATTTGAAAAAAAAATTTGTATTCGGATTGAGTCAAACAGTTCCTTGATCATAGTACCGCCCAGTCAGATAAGCAAATATTAATATCCTCTATTTATAAAAAGAAAAAGCGATTTTAATAACCTGTTCACAAAGCGTGTTTTAAGCATCACTCATTGCTTAGCAGAGCTGCATGCCTTTTATGCAAATCTGACAACACAATATCACTTCTGTATTTGCGAATTTCTATTTGGATTCAGTTTATTATTGTGTGCATATGTATCACTGCTACGCATTGTGAAGGCAAACGGGCGATACGGTGCGTTAGAGCTATTGCGTTTCGCCTGTTGTTTTCGAGTCTTTGTTGCTTAACTACATTTGGCGCTTCAACATGAAACATAAATAAAACCCTTTAATTAAATAACCAAAATTAATATCGGTGGTTTATTTTAGCGATCACAGATATGCAATGCAGAGTATTTAATAATAATAATAGCATTTTATATAGCGCCTTTCACCGGAGGGTCACAAAGCGCTGCACAAGGGCAGCGAAGAGAACGGCATGTCAACAATGAAAGAAAAAACAACCAATAAAAACCAAAGCAATAAAACATTTAACGATTATACATCGAGCCGTGAAAACCTACATTAGCACAGAGCGTAAGACAGTTGTGTGGATCGTGGCTTGACTACCTGAGCCCGTTTGAAAGTATTTAAAGATATCGGTGTCTAAGGATTTACTTGTCCATCCATCCATCCATTTTCTAAACCGCTTGTCCGGGTGAGGGTCGCGGTGGCAGGAGGGCGGGCACGAGGAGAGGTGGGAAATGCTTTTCATTTGTGTTTCATGCGCTTTCGCAAACGTGCACTGGATGGTCAGTCAGTCAGTTTTTATTTATTTAAGCTGTGGGTGGAAACGGGAGTAGCCGGTGAAAACCCACGCGGGCACGGGGAGGACATGCAAACTCAGAAAGCGTTTGAATTAAAAATCAATAAAGTAGTGATCATTTTATTTATGGCTACGTATCTGTTGTGAAGTTACATGATGCCGCTGTTAAATCCAATCTAATCATCGGCCATGATCTATCCACTGATGGATGAGGGCTTCTCCACGTTACGCTATCAGCGCACTATCTGAATTCATCGTTGCATCTCCATGTTAGACACACTATTGGTTGCCTTCTGGCCATTAGCTGGCACTGCATCATGAGTGGCTATCACCCTTTGGGCCGGTCATGTATCTCTATGGAGAATGGGGATCCGGAACAACGAAATGTTAAAGTACTGACGCCAGTTTTCAGTGCTCGATGTATTTGAATTGCTTTCCGAAACTGTTGTTTCGGGAGATCGTGTCGAGTGTTTTTTCCGTCTCCTTCGAGACGTTTCACCCCCCACGTTGGAGGCATCATCAGGGGTTTCAGAGACGTCGCGATGGAGAGAGTAGGAACACTCGAAAGAACGGCGATGGAGAGCAGCCATATTAAAAGCATGTCTTATTTAAGTCAGTGCATTCTTTGGGATAAAACATTAATAATAATGTATTGTTTTAATTAGCGTCGTTTGTGCAAATTCGCATCTCGTAATCGCTGAGAAACCACAGACAAGCTGGACGGTCGAAAAGCGGTACAATGGCGTGAACAACTGCACAAGCTCTGCAGTACTCTATATATCAAGATGTTTTCAGCCAATTAGTCAGTATTTATACACGATGCATGCCAAACATTTACATCAAAATAATGTACCAGAAAAAGGTGCGTGTTATTATCCACAAAGAAAGAAACGTATAATAGTTTGTGAATTTAACATAGAATACCATTTCCAGTTTAGTCTCTAAGGAATTGTTTATTGCACATTAACGAAGATTTGGGGTCACGTGTATGTGGTGAAACACACATGGCTGTTTAAATGAAAGAGAAAAATTTGAATTTATTTTTTCTATACAGGATATAGAAATGGCATTGTGTTAATTGCAGTGCTGGTGGTAATTGACAATGCATGTAATAGTTGTCGACATTAATTAACGAAATACATAGCAAGTGCAAACAACTGAACCAGGCGCATGGTGCTGTCGGTCGACGGCAAAACGTCACCCTTAACCGGAGACCAACGGAGTGCATTCATTCCCTGCTTAATCGTGTACAGCGTCACGGTGAGCTGGAGCCTATCCTGGCAGATGCAGGACACAAGGCAGGGCTATGCTCAGAATGGGATTCCACATGGCAACAACGCTCCGATGGTGAAAGCTTGGCAAGACCCTGACCACAACGAGTCTTGAGACTCCGTGAGGCTTTCCAGGGTAAGCAAGCGACATCACTGAGGTTAGCCATGGCTTGAGAACAAACCCAAGGCTTTGTAGCGCAATGCGCTAACTACAAGTGTGAACGCGGTGACAATGGCCGAGGCTTTGTTGGAAAAATCCTTGCTCGCCACCTCTGGCTCTCCTCCAAGACACATAGATTTTTGGAGGCAGGAAGCAACTGACGCACGGTGCCTGCTTAATGCACGTGAAGGCGGCGCGTTGCTGTAGCCTCTGTGATAATCGTTTAGGAGAGAAGCGCAAGAGAACACACGCTCTTGCTCTCGCCCCTGGTAGTTTATCCATCCATCCATTTTCAGAAACCGCTTAATCCTGTACACTTGTACAGGGTCGCGAGGAGCCGGGGCCTATCCCGGCAGACACAGGGCGCAAGGCAGGGGAACATCGAGGATGGGACGCCAGTCCATCGCAGGGCGCCTGGGGAAATTTAGTCAGTACGCCAATTAACCTGGCAGCATGTCTTTGGATGGTGGAAGGAAACCGGAGTGCCCGGCGAAAACCCACGCGGACACGGGGAGAACATGCAAACTCCACACAGAAAGGCACCCGAGCCGGGATACGAACCCGGCTGGCCTGCTGATTAAATTATCCCCGATGCCTTGTGAGGGCTGGCGCCCCATCCTGGGTATAGCACTCCCTTGCGCCCTGTGTCTCCCGAGATAGGCTCCGGCTCAACCCGACCTTGTACAGGATTAAGCGGTTTCTGACAATGAATGAATGTAAGCTACTCAATCTGTAAAACACGTAGCATCGCCCTCTACTGTCAAACTAATGCAATGTCATTCGAACACCGCGTCTTGCGCTATGAGAATGGCGGGATTACCAAATGTACGAAATTTACCAAATTTACGATTAACAAATTTGCGTGGGTTTTCGCCGGGCACTCCGGTTTCCTCCCACCGTCCAAATACATGCTGCCAGGTTAATTGGCCTACTGAGTAAAATTGCCCCAGGTGCCCTGCGATGGACTGGCGTCCCATGCTTGGTATGCCCCTGCCTTGCGCCCTGTGTCTGCCGGGATAGGCTCCGGCTCACCGCGACCCTGTTCAGGATTAAGCGGTTTCTGAAAATGGACGGATGGACTATCATTATTATTACACGTGAGGATGTATCTTTGGCAGACCTAGGGGGGCTTAAACAGTTAAACACTGCTTTATATGCAGGAAGGCGGAATCCGTTCCGTGCCAATTCTCTGAGCCAAGGCCACGACCCTGTAAGTCTGCCAGCTACAAGAGCCATCACGCCCATAGCTAAACAACCCGTGTAAAAGGCTCATCACGAGGGAATGCATATCCCCGAACAACCACCGTCAACGAAGACTCATTCATTCATTCAATGTCAGAGACCGCTTAACCCTGTACAGGGTTGCGGTGAGCCGGCGCCTATCCCGGCAGACACAGGGCGCAAGGCAGGGATATACCCAGGATGGGACGCCAGTCCATCACAGGGCACCCGGGGCAATTTAATCAGCAGGCCAATTAACCTATGCAGCCAGCATGTCTTTGGAGTGTGGGGGGAAACCGGAGTGCCCGGCGAAAACCCACGCGGACACGGGGCGTGATGATGCCTGATGATGCTTCCAACGTGGGAGGCGAAACGTCGCGAGGTGGGGGGGAGCACGCTCAGTGACACGGCTATCCCGAAAGAACATCTCCGAAGAGCAACCATCATGAATCGAGCCGTGAAAACCTACATCAGTACAAAGCATTACACTGTATACTAGCAGGCAGAGACTACCTTGTTAAGGACTAATATCCACGCAAGGTGTGTATTTATCATCCGATAGTTAGGTGATAATTAATCACCTGCACAGTGCGGATCCATCGGCACACCTGAGCATCTAGGCTTCGTGTTACAGTGACTGGGCGCAACAATGACCAATTTAGTCGCCACTATAAATAGTCAGGCAAAATTGCTGGCAATTCATTACAGATTAGACCATGATTCAACTCGTGCCAGCTTAAAAACGAATAACCATTTACCTCTCCCGATACTGGACTGTTGTGCTGGGGCGCTGCTGCCCGTAGTGTCAGTGGTTATTGGTTAGATTTCCTGGCTCGGCAGTTGAATAAAAATAGGAAATGTTGAAGGCTGCTCTTCCAGAGCTGTTCTTTCGCATCCACGTTGGAAGTATCACCAGGCATCATCACGCCTGTTGATGGTTCCAACGTGGGAGCTCACCGCGACTTGTACAGTATTAAGCGGTTTCTGACAATGGATGGATGGACATATATGTAGAGCCAGGCTCTGGTCCAACAGCGGTTAACACTGTCATTTCCACTCAACACTGGCAGCTGTCACTTCATAGTTGAATGAATCTGTGTTCTATTATCCTGGTGCTGTTATCAACGACGCCTTTGCATAGTTCACTCACTGCACGCGGGAATTAATATTTGAGATGCTTGCTGGCTTGTGAACCGATACATCTTGCATTAAAGCACGACCTTAGGTAAGTTAAGCACCGAGGTATTATGCATGCACGGTGGGGAGGGGTTTGGAGATCTGTTGAGGGCAACTGGTCTCAAGAGGCCAAACAATACGAAATGTTCTCATTGGGAAATTGACGCAAACGGCGTGGCTTGTCAAGGCAGAGCATTTCAAGAAAGGTCTCCAGCTCCAGCAACCCAGGGAGCGGGCCTCATTGACATTGCAGCATCGCGTTCATTCAGCGGAGCGTCAGCTTGGGTGCATGACGGGACATGTGCCCCTATTACCCAGGGGCCAGATTTCCTTCCAAGCATCTCCAGGGACACTCGGCGCAACAGCGGAGGATCGCTCCGCTTGAGAAATGGTCTGCCGCTGAAACAATTGGTTCGTATTGCTCTGGTTCTCTTCTGACACCAGAAAATCGTCATATCCTCAGGCAGCTATATTTAGACAGATTACCTCCTCAGTTGTTTCTCAAAACGGTGTACGCAGCTTAAGAGCTGTGCTCTTTTGGTGCCTATCACATGTAATCGCTGTGAGAGAGCGGTTATTACGTTGTAAATGTGTTGTTTTTAAGCAGCCGCGTTGCAGACTTCACGTATGTATTTGTCATTACTAACGAAAGGTCAATGTCGGGTGTGCGATTCGGTTTCGAGCTACGGTCTATCCTAAATAAGCAATATATTATGGATAACATTGGTCACAAAACCCTTCACATATCGTGTTTCGTAAAAAGAAAAACCAAAGTCGAGTACTTAATTGTAAAATGTTTATATATATATATTATTAAAATCACCGTCAACATAAAAACGAATCATCCCGAGGGAAGCTACAAAAACAAATAATCTCTTCTTAAAACAGGATTTATTTTCGTATACAAGCGTCTAAGTATTATTGCGCTAACGGTATTTACTGCAAAGCTTTCGGTGCGTATTTACCTTTCTGCGTGGGCATTTGCATATCAAACGCGCGTCGCACGCATTGCTATGATAACGGATCACACCACGCGGCGTGACGGAACCGCGCGGTTTCCCTCGAGCATCTAACCCACGCATCGGAAACTCGCTCAGTAGTAAATGTAGTCTGCATTGTAAATGCGAAAAGGCGGCACGGTGAGCAGCGCTGCCGCCTCACAGCAAGAAGGACCCCGTTCTCAATAAAGCAATGTTCATCTCGGTCGCATGTAAGTGGCAAGAGTTGAACTCCTTATTCTAATCCAGCCAGGTGGCTCAGCGGTGGATCGAGCGGCGGGCTAGGGGAAGGGTCTGAGTTCACACCCTGTTAGGGGGGTTGACTCGGCCCGTCCAGGGTCGATAATAATAATAGCGTTTTATATAGCGCCTTTCACCCGAGGGTCACAAAGCGCTGCACAAGACTGTGCGGAGACGTCAACAGTGGTTGTCCTGTGGATATCTGCTCCGGCTATAGGATTGTGGAATTTCCACCACTGGCTCTGGGCTGTAAACAGGAGATGAGTAACTACCTCGGCGCTCATTAGAGCACAACACTTTGAATTAGTTTTTGGTATTAATGTCGTTCACTATGTTTTCTCTGCAGCAACAGCAATTAGACGCTAGTGGAAGCCTTAACAACAACCCCAGTGCAGCCAACGGTTCGGCACTGCACAGATGCACGCATAATTATTTTCTGGAGACGTCTCAGACTCCCGAATTACGAGCGTTGTTAAGAATGCACACCGATTTACAGTTCCCTTCACATAATCTCATTTAATTTCCTGTAATTTCCCAATTTTCCATAGAGCTTAAATATGTTTTGTATTTTGGCTCTCGTCCATTAAATTGTTATTGTAGGGACGCGCATTGGGTCATGTGTCACATCTGCTGCGTGTGATTAAGCAAGCGGCGCTATTAAAGACACAGCTGTCAAAACTGTCATTTGATCAGCCACCCTCGCGATGGGGCTGATATGCCGGCTCTCACTCACGACTCCCACCTATAAAGACAAGCTGATGCCATCCGGCCGTATCCCTGTGAGATGCAAACACACATCTATACGCTCAAATCTATTCCAATAAAGGCTTGTTAAACTAGGAATGATCTCGGGGCTTGCCCGAGGAACTTCAAGTTTGTATGTTCTCCCCCTGTTCTGCGTGGGTTTCCTCCGGGTTCTCCTATTTCCGCACATAACAATTTGCATACCCTTCCCCGCTGGACAACTGTTAAAAGAGCTATATACTGTAGTTCAACGGTTCCTCTCCAACTTAGATACAAAACTATCTCTCAAGTCCAGGTATTAAACCACGTCAACACAAGCTGCCGCTGTAGCTGGGCATCTAATACAACTCGACATCCCTGAAAAACAAATTCACTGCATTTAAGTGAATCCCTATATTAGATCATCAAAATTGCACGTCCCGAGAGACAGAGTAATTACACATGTGGACATATTCTATCAGCTGACGGCAAACGTTTAGATCTTGTTGGTTGATATAATTGCTTAACGAGATTTTGCCCCCTTCAAAATGCCACTCGGCACCACCCTACGTTCGACAGCTGGAGCCGGGTCTGGTTGTGATTGGGGGCATTCCGCGTGATTGGGTGGTAGCTCATTAATGTTAATAATAATAATAGCATTTATATAGCTGCAGAGAGAACGACATGTCAACAACGGCAGAGCACGAAAAATCAGCAACACATTTTTTTTGGGTTTTTTTTTTTAATCCGAGCTGTGGATTTAAGAAGGGCCCGGGTTCGAATCCCGGCTCGGGGGCCATTCTGTGGAGTTTGCATGTTCTCCCCGTGTCCACGTGGGTTTTCACCAGGCACTCCGGTTTCCTCCCACAGTCCAAAGACATGCTGGTCCATAGGTTAATTGGCCTGCGGAATAAATTGCCCCCGGTGCCCTGTGATGGACTGGCTTCCCATCATGGACATAGCCCAGCCTTGGGCCCTGTGTCTGCTGGGATAGGCTCTGGCTCATCGCCACCCTGTACAGGATTAAGCGGTTTATGACAATGGATGGATGGATGTTCTTACCCAGTGAAACAAATGAACTCATCCTACTAGCTTCAATGCCATCTTCTGGCCACGTGCGAGCCCAAACGATCTTCTTCTTTGCGATTCTTCGAAGCACGATGGCTAGCTTCTGGACATCGTTGTCTTTCAGCTTGGCTTCGAAGTGTTTGGTAGAATTCGCAGGCAATACCAAGTACTACCTGACAGGGATCGCGACGTGAACGCTTCTACCTTGACCCCCAGCCCAAACGATGGAAACATCAAACACAGTCAAACACGTGATCCACCAACCATTCTTCCAAAGGCTGGATTAAAGGTGAATGCCTATTATTAATAATGCATAGACTAAACATTAATGGCTGCTCTCCAGAGCTTTTCTTTCGGGATAGCCGTGTCGTGCGATCTCCCTCTCTCCCTCGCTATCCCGAAAAAAACAGCTCTGAAGAGCAACTATCATGAATGGAGCCGTGAAAACCTACATCAGTACAGATTCAACGGTCAGCCTTGGTCGTTCCACTGCTGGATGAGTGCCTCCCCACGCCACTGCCATCTTTCACGATTCTGCAACACTTTCCACTTTTGGAACCAGAATGAATCAATGTGCTCTCCACATTCACACATCCTCCTTAGCCAATATTGCAGGTAATACATTGTCCGTAACAAACAGTAATGTACTTTCCTACATTTCCTCAAGTCACTAAAAAAACTAATACACTGAATTTGTGAACACAATAAAATAAAATGTGCGCGATAAAAGCAACAATAAAACGTGGCTCAAACGTCATCGCAGCACGCCCATTTTAACGATTAAAAAAAATCATAACCACAGAGCCTTCACGATCCATGTGCAGCATTTACTGTGGAGTTTTTCCTCATTAAAAAAAACCCCATTTAAATCATTTTTTTTATAAAGGCCTTCTTTAAAACCAGACGAGAAAATACTGCACTGTAAGCACGATGAGATATATATTTGTAATTAAACGTAGCCATTACAAAATGGACATTTTTAATAAAATATTTCCTGAGCTGAGAATGAGCGTGCAATGGGCTCCTTAATGAAACGCACCAACCAACTCCTGATCCAGCCAGTTGACACCCAATTCACTGTTGTGAATTCGTCAGTTCAAATCCTGCTTGGGTATCAAGTGCGCCCATCATCCTTGCAGGGTCAATACAATAATTACCATCTAATGAGAATTCGACTGTGACCGTCTCAAAGACAGAGAGCGAGAGACCAGGCCGCTCAATACGAATGTATAATTTCCCGCACTGGCTCGGTGCCACGAAAGGAGCGAAGGACCTCCCAACGCTCGTGTGAGTATGGCGACAGCTTTCACTTTGATCTCACAGCTCGGCTGCTTACAATGGAGAGTGATGTGTTTCGGGGTTCATTTAGCAACAGGCCTTGCCTATACCAGCCCGACGAGAGCAGTGCCGAATGCGGTTTCAATGAGCAAACAGAATCCACGATCAAACAAAGGCGCTAATTGAACTCGGCATGAAATTATGATAATTAGACACACGTGTTTGCCTGCTCCTCCGCTTCACTGGAGTGTAAAATTTGTAACGGCTGCAGCGTTCGCGCGGAATTCAGGCACGATGGTGCGTGCGAGGGCGCGGTGGAACGGATAGGTGCGAACATTCTTTATCAGGCCAATCCGTTATCCTCATGGGTGAAGCATGACAATCAGGAGCGCGTTGCCCCGCGATTTCAAATTAACCGCATACGCCCCGTGTCAAAGCAAGCTGCCCGTCATTCATTGTTTAATGTTGACGGCACTGTCCTGCGCATGACGATGAAGTGGAGAAGCTTGTGAAAACAAAGTAGTAACAACTGGATTACAAGTGTTTTTTTGTCACACAGGCGCATTAATCCGGCTCAGTGGCACTACAGGATTACGAGGTGCCTGACAGAAGGTAAGACCACTGACGTCTCAAGGATATCCATCGCTGGGTCTTAAGAGGTTTGGAAGGAAAATTATGGTAGTTTTGATTGGGAATGGCTCTTAAGAACTGCTCTTTTGGGATAGCAACTTGGAGTGTTCCTCCTCTCTCCTTCACCATGCGAATGTGGGATAAAGGGGGCATGATCAGACTTCTGAAAAATCAGCATCAGTACGTTGGGTTGTGTTGACGTGATCTCGGCTATTACTCCTGTGGCCGGTCAATGTCGCCACGCAGTTAGGATGAGAGGTGAGAGACAAACTCATGATAAGCGGTAGGGCACCTGCAGTCCTTGTTGGTGGCACCAATGTGCCATTTCACCCATGTGGCATGCAGGTGCTGATAGGGTGACAGGTAAAGATGATGGGGGTGCATTTCAGCTCGTGTGGGCTGGCATGGCTCATCCGTTACTACGGTTGACAACCCCCATTGCTGTGGTTACGGGTCACCCTTCAGCTGCATTCACCCACGTCGCAAATCACACCTCTCAGGAACCGCACAGTTGGAAAAGGGGACTTGCCCATTTATCTTGAGAGCTTCACGGCTGCATTGCAGTCCCGCCTATGAAATGACTCCTCATTTCCCCACCTCTTCCGCGCCTCCACCTTACAGAACCTCACATAATAGGAATCGGTACCACGCTCACTTATCGGGGCAGAATAAATGGCGTCGAGATTGTCATTCTACGTAAACTGGTGTAACTATTGCCTACACCTCTTTATGTTCCAATGATATGTTTACTAACCTTTAATAATTGATTTTCTGTTTAATTTGGCACCAGAGGAAGCCACACAGCACTGTTATCTAAGCCTCAAAGAAGGCAGGTGGCCTGCCAGTTCCGGATTTACACAGATATTTCCCGGTGAGCTCACAGTGTGTAATCACGCGATGGTCTAAAAGCTTTCAAAACCCAGCCTTGGCTGGACTGGGAATACTTTTCAGCCAATCCGTAGTTTTTTAAAATCGTTTTGGCAGCACGGTATAGACCCGCTATTCTCAACTGGCAGGTCGCGACCTATCAGTGGGCCGTGAGCAGCACCTAGTGATCCATGGGGACCAAACCCAAGTGTTATCGGTATGCAAACGGAAGGCTTTCTGCTCGTTTGAGACTTTGGACCGGTACCAACAACAAAATAACACTTGTGCACTCCGGGAGGAAAGTGGTCATTAGCAGTGCTAATTAAAGCATTACATCAAATGTCTGTCTGTGTTCTGCGAGTTGAAGTTGTCGATAATCAATGCGAAATACGTTTTAGAAGGCGGGTTGACTCCAAAAGGTTTGAAAGAGCGGTGCGTGGCATCGTGGTGGCAGAGGACGGGGAGGAGGGGTGACCGCTGACCATCCTTCTAACGGTTGCAAGCGCTTTAGAGCAGGGGTTCTCAAACTTTGACAAGTCAAAGCACAACATCATGACCTTGCGTTAAATCTTCAGCATATGGCAAATACCAGAATCCTTCTCCTGTGTGTTGCGACCCGTGAGTTGTGAAGGCAGTTCTTCTCTAAGGGCCACTCGCATAAACATAACCATCTTCATGGGCTTCCAAGTGAAATCTGTCAGCGTGACAGCCCCGTAATTTGGGGCTGCCAGAGTATTGAAAGGCCGCTGCCCTGAGTCGGCTGAGTGAGACCCTGAGAAAGTAATTGAACGGCTGAGGCACCTGAGTGAGAGGCAAGGCGGTGCAGTGAACTTAACCTCCGCATCAGACGCCTGCTCACAACCATCCCGAGGCGGTCCAAGTTCAAATATCGCCTTGGGTCCCATGAACGATAGGAACTCCTTCAGTGACGGTGACCCTCAGGAGTGTTGGGCAACACCAAACCTCATCACGGCAGAGGGGTCATCGTGCACACTCACGTGACTTCTGCTCTCTACGTGCTAGAGATGTCATATCCCAGCGACAACACTCGTTATTTTATTGCCGACATTGTGCTGTATACCGGTGTAGGTTTTCACGGCTTGCTTGACACGGCTATCCCGAAGGAAGAGCGTTGAAAAGCAACCCTCACTCTGGCGTATGCGTTTGCTATTTTCGGAACCCTTGGCTTCAGAATTTCGTCAGACCTTTCGATCGGATGGGTCGGTGTGTTTCCAGGTAGCTCAGAGAAACTGCAATGGTATTACAAGATCTTGCGCACTGATAGACATCGGTGTACATTCTCCTGCTAGCCCTGGAAGATAATATTGTTACGTAAACACAGACAATGTTTTTGCCCTTTATGGTAATAAGGCAGGTGTTAAGATCTTCAAACACCAAATAGACACCTTTCACAAGGCATCACAACAAGCCTTAATGAATGAATTCAACAGTCGTAAAAACTAGCGCTGTCTATCATAGCCATGATGTTTATGTAAATATTCTACACCTTGCACCTGACATTTTGGTAACTGCTGTCCATTTCTATCTGCAGTTTGGAGGCTGCATGCATAGTCAATTACCCAAGCAGGCAGCAGACTTCAGAAATATTTTTTGAAAAAAAAATGTTGATCTCTTTTTTTAGGCAAATCAAAACAGAAAATACATCACAACCTGCCGGTTATTTCATGAGACAGAACATACAGTAAAGTATTTCCACATTCATTAAATGTGCATGGAGAATGTGTATAAGTACTGGGACATAAATACACTAAGTAATATGTAACGAATACATATTCATAGTCGTTACAGAGGCAGTATATGTATGTACCGTTTTCTGATGGTTGCTCTTCAAAGCTGTTCTTTCGGGGTAGCCGTGTCGAGCGCTCTCCCTCTCTCGACACCGCTATCCCGCAAGAACAGCTTTGAAGAGCTACCATCATGAATCGAGCCGTGAAAGCCTGCATCAGTAACAGAGGAGTGACACAGTGGATGTAAATATATTTTGCTTTAGTTTTGAAAACGCACATATGAAGACACCGAAATCATTTTTCCACAGAATTCACTATGATCTGACAGTTGCCCAAAAGCCCTGCTGCGGTGCAGCCTATCGTATCGGTGCACCGTCGTGTTCAAGCCACGGTCCAGAGAAATGTTGTTGGAGCACAGTTCAAAATAGAAGCGGGGAGCTCTGAGCAGTTTCTCGGTGAGGGGCGACGTTTCTTGCCCGCGGGCGACGGCATTATTCGTCAGAAAAAAAAAAAGCCCACCACGTGGCCACAGGAGGTCCTTGTAGTTGTTAGCAGCCCAGAGTGATGTGAAATGTCAGGATGACTAATAGTTGGTCTGACTCCAACTTTTTACCTATGTTCACTCGCTGAATCTGCAAAGGTGGCACTGTGTTTCAGAGCAACAGACCGAAACAGGAAAAAAACACCCTTGTTGGTAAATAGGTATCGCTTTACACGAATTCAATATTGCTCGTGCTGTGTATACAATGTATCGCTATCATTGTGAACGTGAAATTTCCCCCAGTAGGGTTACATGCAGACAGATTGCCCCTTGATGTTTCACAACTTTCACTGAGTATTACAGGGGTGGAAGCTGCATTTAATTTCCCCATCCTCCGCTGTGAGTCATGGTGCCGTGGCAAAAATGACCGGGCAGGGCAGTAGAAATGAAGGGCACATTTCTTTAAACTTCTACCCCTGTCTACCCAGCAGAGGCCCTTCTGCCAACAGTGGCATGAGCGAGCAGTTGCAGGGCCACACCTCTACCTGTCTCAGTCCTTATTTCAACTGAAAAGAACCGTTGAGCTATGTAGGGGACGGGGGTAAACAAGTTGCAACATCTCAGGGGACCGGGGGAAATTTAGTCAGGACAATTAACGTAGGCAGCAGAATGTCTTTGCACTGTGGGAGGAAACCGGAATATCCGGCAAAACCCCACGCGGACACGGCGACGACATGCAAACTCCACACAGAAAGGCACCCGGTCTGGGGATCGAACTTGGGAGGTTGTGAGGTGGCAGCGATACTCACTGCACCACCGTGCTGCCGGTATATACCCTCTATTTTTCTAGGTTTGAAAATCGGGAACGTGGAGGTGGCTTAGTTCGGGCGGCCAATGTCGGAGATCTGAG
Organism: Geotria australis; assembly: GCA_036362915.1. NCBI lineage: Eukaryota > Metazoa > Chordata > Hyperoartia > Petromyzontiformes > Geotriidae > Geotria > Geotria australis. The sequence goes on from JAZEWU010000015.1 coordinate 7,680,804, forward strand.
CCAGAACTCTAAAGCTACGCGTCGCGATCTCTCGAGGTGAAACGTGGAAGTTCGCTCGACACAAACCCCAGTGACTGTACAGATAATAATCTTTTACAACAGCAACTTGTGCACATGCGGCACTATAATTTGGTCAAGTCAGCCTCTTAGCACCGATTAGACAGACAAGGTGAACACAAAATTACACCCACCATTGTAGGAAAAGATTGGTGCCATTCGGCACAATCCATTATCCAAAACAATTGGACAATTTTCAATGCATTCTGTGACCACACTCCTGGTATTGATCTTGAGCCCAAAATTATTTTTGGAACAGCACCATTAAAACAAGGGCACAATGAATAGCACCAAAACAACCGTCCTATGTTAAAAAAGGAGATGAAATATGTTCCTTAAAATTCATCATATGTGAGGATAAAATAGATCATAACCTCATGGGCTGACAAAATCAAAGTAGGTGAAATGAAGAGATCATTTGGATGTTTTGAGCGAGGGATAAGAAGTATTTGACACGGTTATCCCGAAAGAACAGCTTTGACAAGCAACCATCATGAATCGAGCCGGGAAAACCAACATCACATTATAGCAAAAATGAAAGTAGAACCAAAATTGTGAAATTAGGATTAAACTGTACTGGATTCTCGGGGACAAACCCCAGAATGTCTGACGTCTCCGTGCCGAATAAACGTAACACAGGCAGTGACCACAGGCCGGTGCAATGCACGTTACATTTCAACAAAGTGAATTGCCATACAGGAAAAAATAAGAGAGTTATCAAAGAATCTAGGTAAGGAGGTGGCAGAATACAGACTAACTCTAATTAACAGATTCAAATGTTCATTGAAGCGAAAGGAGGTAATACAACCTACCTTCCAGATATAAATGCTATAGCCTCAGAGTGTATTGGAGTGTGAAAAATATAAATGAGTTCATATTGGTGGTCAAAACATGAATCACAGACCTCCATATTTAATACAATTTTAAACAAAGCGTGTTCTGAGTAGGGTTCCTGTAGCGTGTTAAATGTTTAATTTTGTACTGTATTATTATTATTACTATTTTTTTAAAATGTGAATGGGTGGTTGGCTCGGTAGGCGAAACCACCGTATCAGTTCAAAGAGAGGCCCCTCCTAGGTCCTGATTTCAATTCCATCTTGGCCCCAGGGAGGAGCAATTTAAAATGTATTCCATTGTGATGGCAGCTGACAGGTTGTGTGTGCAGCGAGTTGAACAACATTGGGCCAGTGACCCGCGGATCCTGGTTAATGACAAAAAAAACCGTGTTTTAAAGTTGTGGCTCTAACAGCGATGTGTGTCCTCATCTCTGAGGATCTTACCAAGGAAAGAAGGGTGGTAAAGGTTCAGAACTCCTGCTCTAACATATAAACTCAGCATCATGTAATTCTCATGTTCCTTACAGCCAGCATTCATTATAACGCGCTCTTTATAACTGGATTATAAGCTGTTTGAATACATTTAAGCGCAAGGGCACGCTTTTGGAATATGTCCTGCAATGACCGATTTGCTAAACAGCCGCGCAGCATACACTCATGTGATACTCGGCCTACGCTCACAACAGCAGCTCAAACACATTCTTGTTCCGAAAACAAAGCACCATCTTGTAACACGTGCAGCAAATGCAAGTTGTATTCAATTTGACAAAGGAGTATACAAAAACAGTGTTTACATACCAAGGAGCTGTTCTTGTGTACAAAATACACCCACCGTGTCGGTCCAAAACCATGCTGCCTATGTTGTTGGTCCTGACTAAATTATCCCCCGGTGCCCTGAGATGTTGTAACGTACCCACCCCTCCCCGCTAGAAAACTGTTAAAAAGAGCTGCACAGGCTCAACGGTTCCTTCCAGCTTGTATACAATCTGACTGACTCGTCCTATGTGCCAGCCAAATGTCCCAACATTAAAGGCAACGCATTGACGTTCAGCACATGTTTGTGGGTAAAGGAACTGGAAACAGCGCGACCCTCACCAGGCCAAGCGGTTGAGAAAATGTCTGGATGGATTGCAATGGAGGCGGCGCAGTTCCAGTTCCCCAGCTTCTGTGGGTGTGACCACAGGTGTGCTGCTGTGGAGCCTGGACGGGACTCTTACTTTGTAGGAGGCTTCACCACCCACCTGCACATTGCATTGTGGCTGTGCCCTGCCGCCAGATCTCACCGCGTGAAAACTCCCGTAGTCCCAAAACTTGTGCGCTTTGTAAATAGTATTTGTTATTATTATTTCGCCATATGGAATTTTGATAAGAGATGACATGTTTCTCAACGCCAACGTGTGAGAACGGATAAGCGAGGCAGAGGGATCATTGTAAATGTGTTGAAATTATACATTCAAACATAGTTAATTTGTTCACTTTAGATGTTGTATTTGCAGCATGCCAAGAGAAGCAATCCAGTGCTTGTTTGAAGTGTAAACAGGTATAACCGGTGTACTGTAAAGAAACATATACGATACGTACTAACCCAAATATCAAACAGTGCTTTTGAAGTATATATGCAAATACGACCGTCTCTGCAGCATTAGAACACAACCGAACATCAAAACGTGATTCTGGGTGGGCAGGTTTTGGAGCTCAGCTGTCAACCCCAGCAGCTGAGCGACCCAACGGGAGGATTGAATTGATCGTGACGCATGGTGGCATCCGCAGCGCTGGCTACGATGGCCCTCGAACTTTAACCGTGAAAAATGAAACGTACAGATTTGCTTACCCGCTGCCTCGTAAACACAGCAAACACAAATGGAGCAACTCAAGCGGCGTTCACTTGGACGCCGCGCGATGCACTGGCGAGGTATCCCATTTGCGGCGAGGCCGCGGTGCTGACACGGGGTCATCCACTCGCAGATCGACAACACAGCGGGGACACAGCGCGGTGCGTGATTATGAGGAAGAGAATAACCGACTCGTGGTGACCCGACGAGTGCAAGGCATGTTGGGTCACCGCGGGCCACCGTGGCGTTATGGTTTAAAATGGCGACAGTGTTCACGCCACGAAACAAACGTGTGTGTATTTTTTATTTATGACCTATACGAGCAGAATATCTGTGGCTCCGTCACTGTTCGAACTGGCTGTCTGAGTTTCAGGCGTATGCAATGAGCAGGTTAATCCACACGGTGATTTGGTCTTAATTTTATGAGCCCTGAAAACATATTTTTAAGCGTTTTGGGATGCGATTGCATTCAGACGCAATACAACGTGATTATTTTGTTTTTAAATAGTGGCATCATTCAGGAAATTGCATCTCAAATTGCTGTCGAATTTGTAACGTGTGCAGGCCCACAGCTTACACGCAAAGAGGCGAGAAGCTACAGGCAAGCGGGAACGCAGCAAGAACTGAGGCCAACGATTCCCCAAAATCTGTTGTCCTGTAGTGGGATGTTTGGCTAACTCCAAGGCGCTGCAGTGTCGAGCACCAAAGGCATTTCTCGACGCGACTCTACTGACCTCTCCACTAGTCGGTCCTCCTTGCATCAATCCCCAAAGGGATTAAAGCCAGAATCAATCTCGTGATTGGCATTTGAATATGCCGCCTTCCAAGTTTTCATCGAGTTTATCTAACCGTGGCTCTATCCAGCTGCATAAAATGTGTGGACAAAGTGGTATTTGGAGCCAAAATGAGCATAACATATTCACCGACGGCCAGCGATAAGCCCATATGGTATTTTAACTGAGCTGTTTTGCATTTAAAAGTTTGGAAATCGGTCCACCAGCAGAATAATTTTCTGACCCGGAACATCATTACATTTTTAATACAAGCATGAAAAGCAGGGGAGGAGCAGGATTTCTGTTTATTCTGCCCAGCACCTAAACTAACATTCTCACCACGGCACACACTGCATTCAATGTATGCACTATCGCATTTACTGTCCCAGTGGCCATAATTTTAAATCACCGTTGATTTTGCATGCGCTCACGCAATGCAATGCAGAGGGGGGCGCACCAATTGTTGACGTGATTGTAAAAAATGGTTTTCAAACGAAAGGGAAAAAATCGAGCAGATGCAGGGGGCCTTACAGCCACTGCGGTTATCGGAGAAATAAAATATTAACATCGAGGGCAGCGGGATGGCTCAGTGAGCTTGTACCCTGTGAATGCACTGTCATGCCGTTGTTTCTCTCGCCAATAGCACACCACGGACAGGAGACACCGCACCACCCTCTTCATATCAACAGCAATGCTTATCCAATGAGAGACTAAGTATGGAAATCACACTAATGGCTCAGGGTCACAAACGTAGGCGAGCAATGGGTACATTACTGTTATCAGCAGAGACGCATTTTGACTTTTGAGTATGAGTGAGGACTTCGTGTTAATAGAAAAGGTCTAGTCACGTGCTTTTACAGACATATAACCGGTAATATTTGTAGATCCACATTAATGTCAATTGATTCAGTCAAAAAAGTCTGAGCCTCGCCTCTGCCGCATTAACGTTTATTATTGTGAGCAAGCGAGCGCCGTCTGCTCTTCCGTGCCTCACAGACCTTTCCGTTATTGCTGTCAGTTTTAAACGTGTATTGAGCGTGAAATTACGTGCAAGAGAAAGCACTCCGTGGCTGTCTTCTGACTTCTGAGCCCATACACATCCTAAACCGGCGTGTTCCAAGTTTTAAAAAGTAATAAAGCTCGTGTGTCCTGACTGAAATAATGTGACAGCAGTGATGGCACTCAGCCAGCAGTGAACATTTCACAACCTCTTAGCTGGAGCGGTTCTCTGTATAGAATGACCACTGGTGACTTCCCTCGAAGCTGTACTCATCACCCACAACTAAATTATTAAAATGTGATTCTAACATTTATTAACACGTGCCGCTCATGTCACCGTGCGTATCCTGGAAGCAGTGTACTCCTCTACGCGTGGCAGAAGGCAGAAGGAATTAGCTCATTGCTGCCACCTGCTGATTGCTCTTGAGACCCTTTCAATGTCCATCCATCCATCGTCAGAAACCGCTTCATCCTGTACAGGGTCACGGTGAGCCGGAGCCTTTCCCGGCAGACATAGGGCGCAAGGCAGGGCTAGATCCAGGATGGGACGCCAGTCCATCACAGGGCACCGGGGGAAAATTAGTCAACAGGCCAATTTATTTGTCTTCGGACTGTGGGAGGAAACCGGAGCTCCCGGCGAAAACCCACATTCACACCATTTGAGGTAATTCCATTTTGCAGCGAGTGCTGTCGTTTGACGCGCGGTCGTCGCTATTGTGAGAGTCTTCACATAGGTCACGCTGATATGCAAATACTCAGGTGGCCCCTTTTTTTTGCAGGGCGACGCGAGTCACGTTCATCTCTTTGTGGCCGCTGTTGGAGACCAAATGCCAGCACAACAATAACGACAAAAGCGATTGAACCATTCGGGTCAGAGCACACGGATGTCTTTGTATCTGAATACAATACGGCAGACAGGGTCAAGCGGTCTCCTGTGAATCCACGCGCAGAGGTCGTGCTGGGGTAACGGTAAGGTCATATGTAGGGGGTCACACAGGGGACACGGGACCATGACCTGGAAAACAACGGCGCTGGGAAGAAATGTGCGAAACAGGAGATAAGGCAGTGGGTGGAAACCCCAAACGGTACAGATTGGCGAGAAAGGAGATGAGGTGGGTTTGTAAGGAGGTGGAGTTGGACAAGGCGCCGTCCGGGAAGAAAAGCCTGAAGTCAACTCCCGTGCGCTTGCCTGGCCAGTGTTTGTGGTGATGTGGACAGAGCAATCAAAATTCCCTCGGCCAGGAAAAACTCGTCTGGTCTCCCTTTCACGTGCTTACAAACACTCCTGGTGCCGATGAAAGCTGTACTTATTAACTGCGTTGCCCGTTTGCTATAGGACGCTGGCTCGTGCGTTGAAGAAGTGCAACAGTTAAGTTAAAGTTAGAATTTATAACGCGTCCAATGTTGAAGGTGTTCGTTCGAAGGCAGAACAACTCAGAGGACAGAGGAAACCGTATAGAGGCGAGGAGGGGGAAGGCAGCCATGCAGTAAGCCGACGGCAACATTTGCCTGACGCTGCATACCTAACATTATGATTCACTCGGCCAATTAAAAGCGGGTTTTTTTGTTATGGGTGAAAACCGGAAGAAACCCATGCCGAACAGCGGAAAAACACACAAACTCCACACAGAAAGGCTCCCGTGGTGGGAATCGAACCGCCTCAGGCTGGACCTTCTTGCTGTGGTGCAGGTGTTACCACTGCGCCACCCTGCGTTTGACAATTTCTTATTTCCTCGCGGCGTAATTTGCAATGCAGTGCTTTCACCAGACTGCATCTCTTTTAAAGTCTCATTGTTGGACGCGTATGCCCTTGGGGTGAACTTCATTGGCATGCAGAGAAACAGCATAGGAGTAATGCAGTCAATAAATATTGCAATCATTAGGGACATAAAAAAAATTACGTCTTACGTAACACAGCACGTTATATATGCAAGGATATTCTTGCAGTTATTTAGATAGATGTTGATTATTACAGCAGCAAAACACCCAGTGAGCTTGCAAGCTCTTTACAGGATTCTAGCGACACCACAAACACCCAAATGAACAAACATGAATACAAATATAAAAATAACAAATCAACTAAACAAAAACAAGAAATAAGAATGTACACACAGCATTGCACATTGAAACACGCAGGGAGACACGCCACGTTGTGATTATTCGAGTAAAGTTGTGGCTGTGTTGTTCCGAGCAGCTGCGCTCAGGATTACCGTGTCAGCTATCAGCGTTCTG
>JAZEWU010000015.1:7688079-7700887 GCA_036362915.1 Geotria australis
GACAGGGTGCTTACGGTGCTCAAGTGGTGTTCCAGACCATTTGATGTTAAGAGGTCGGTTGGCTTCACGATTCCTGAGATGGAAAGAGCAGACTTGCACATTAAATGAAGGTTCAATATTGTGGATGAATATATTTGCAGTGTGGAGTTTGTCCACACGAGGGCAGACATAGAACGCACAATCACATCGCTGTGTGCATTAAACTTAAGTATCAACCGAAGCGGGAGTTTGATCCGCTATTGGGTTTCTTGCAAATGTACAGACAACTGTAAGCAGCTGAGCATCACCTTTGCTTCTTTGAGTAAGAATTAAATTAGTTTGCCCACGATTCAATCTTTAATGAGATTTCAAATCTAAAGCAAGTTAGGTGAGAATAAATAGGAGAGCTCTCTAGTGTATTAAAACGATGGTGATCAACAATAGAATGATTTTAAACATTAACAGATTGTACGGTCAAGTGCTGTTAACGAATATGACTTATGAAGGCCGGCCTGGCACATGAGGGGGTGGGCGGCCAGCACCACGCCCGGCCGCCTTCACATCTCATCAGGTAAACATTGAAGGCCGAGTCGATCTAGGTGAGGCCCAGGAGCGGTTAAGATGTCCGTCACCGATGTTAGCCGAGAGCGGGAACCGACCTCAGATCGTAGAGTTTTGTCGTGCTGTGCGGTAACCACGCCACCACCGCTCTCCACACTTGCACAAAAAGCAGCCTCTAAGACGCCACCAATGTGGCGGTAACGTCCCCACGACGCTTGTGCCAGGCTAGGTGCACTTGAGGCCAACGCGTGAAGTCTGTTGTGTCGCAGGAATTCTGTCAAGAGCTTGCAAGCTCACTGGGTATTTGTCTGCTGTAATAATAATAACATTTTAGATAGCGCCTTTCACCCGAGAGTCACAAAGCGCTGCACCAAGAGAATAAATTAACGCGGTAGCACCGCCCACAGATGCCGGTTGACCAATGAGAAGTCGTGTCTGTTAGTTTTTAAATCTTAGGCCAGCGCCCACTACGGGTTGATGACCAATCAGGAGGCGAGGCTGGCTCGCGCCTTAGTTTTGATCACGTGACGCGGGGTGACACGTGGGCACGAGGTCGACACAAGACACGGGTTGAGACACGGTGTGAGACACAGGGTGAGACACGGGGAGAGACACAACAAACGTTCGAACTAACGCACGCAATATATAAAATGCCAAGGTAATACAACGAATTTACAGCATTAAATTGAGCAAGGATGAAACCCCTAACCCTAAATTAAACTGTAATACAGTGTTGCACGGTGCAAAAATGACATAATTCCAATATATTAATAAGAGACAAAAGGATTGCAAAGGTGTAACAGGGCGATTGGAATTATTTGAAGCTTTTGGCATAATACTGTACAAGGAATGAGCATATGCAGCCCTTCAAAGCACTATCATTTTTGCAATTACAGGCAGGCAGAAATTTTAATAGGGATCTAAGGTGGCTCATCGAAGGTAGTGACTGTAACGTCAATCTCACTGCCATATTGTTCCAAAAACGAGGGGCAGATGCCACAAAGCTTTTTCCACAAAAACTTGCTATGCACCCAGGAGCCTAGTGCGGTGTGTAAACATTGCCTCTAGGCACCACGCCCGGCCGCCTTTGTGACCCACCCCCTCGTGTGCCGTTTAGACCTTCATAGGTGCTCGCTAAAGCACTTGACCCTACAGTCTGTTAAGGTTATACGGGGGATCTTTGTCTTTGTAGTCCGGATGAGGGAGCGACGATTCATTATCAGAGATGAATGCTACTTGTCCCGTATTGTCATTGATGTTACATTCTAATTGGGATGTGATTCATGCAAATTATTGACCATGGTAGACAACACATGTAGCACGTGCATTTATATCTGACAGCAAAACTACTCTGAAGAAATTGCCTATTGTCTATTCGTATTACCTGTGCTATATTTTTAATTTATCTGGGCTTTTATCAGATGTTGTCAAACCCTATTATCGCAGTATAAAGCAGGATACGGACCACGTGCCCCCATATATCACACGCGCATATTTTACAATGTTATTTATGTTGCTTCAACATTTGGTTCCTGATAACGTAGCAGTGGTCTCACATAAAATAATGGGTGTCCGGTACAGTAGCTACCTGAGTATGGCTCACCAATGACCACTTATAAATCATGCCATGCCTATATCCTATGCTTCAGATTTCCTCGTGTTTCTTTCTTGAAATTAATGGCCATCACAGTAATTGTCACAAAGTAGCCAAAAATCAGCCGTCCATCTATGGGTCAATGAAAAGGGTGTGATTTGTCGAATATTTATAGTGGTAATCCTAATAAAGAAACGACCCTTGCCATAGGGGTATAGAATTTCCATTGTTGCCCCGCATCACCAATGTTAACGAATGCAATTGTTTTTAGAATCGTTATTTTTTACTTAAAGACCCACAGATGTCTATCTGTTAGAATGGAGGCTGGCAGTTCTGAAAATTGTCAAACTCAAAATGGTGTCTTTTCAGCACGTTTGTTAGATGTACATACTTGATTAGAACCATCCAAAACAAAACAGGAGTAGATCAGAGTTTGTTTTATTTACGTGTATAAATATCCTAACATTACAACAAATGGTACTAAAACAATGTTTGGACAAACTGGCAATCACATTTTCATAGCGACATGTATCTACTATACTTACGTTCGAAATAAATGGGATGGACATTTATTGAAACTACATGCAAATAAATTAAAGGTTCAAATGACGACATGCTACTCTAAACACCTCATGCTGAGCAGGTCAACATTATACAGGTATAAAGAGAAATGTCAATATCATAATAACATTTCATTAAAGTAAATCCTTAACGTATTGACTTTAAAGTGGAATTTAACTAATGATTTCGTCTATGTAAACACTTGACACACCTTCTGTATCGCGTACACAGGGTTATCATCGTATATTCAAGCATGACTGATATAAAACCACCGGCGCAAAGTAGCGAGAGAGCACACTTGTACAGGATGGAGATGTGTATGACCCAGCATTATCAACCATGACATTGAAAAACATATGTTTGTCTTTGTTTTGATTTAAATAGACAACTTAATGGCAATATTGGTCACCTATGCAACATATCCAGTGTTTGTGTGGCACGTGTGGAATCGTTGTGGCAGCCGCAAGAGAACGCAGCACCAGCAGTCGTTCCCACGGGATGCGTAAAAGAGATTCCTGAGGTTACCGCTAGAGCCGCTTTGATATCCACAGAGAATATTTAAAGGATGCATTCTGTATTTGTAATATCAGCCACGTGCGCAGATGCACGTTTATGGCAGATTTCCATTTGCAGCAAATATATAAAGTTTGCGTGCTTGCTGGAGTTTCCTTGAACACAGTTACATTTTCGAACAGCTAAAACACGTTGTAATTCTACGATACCGATTTAGCAGTGATAATTGTTCTCTGAGAATGTCACCGGGCTCTAGTTGCCACTGTCATGGGTAACTGTGGCACAGTAAGGCAGCGGTTTTCAACTCAAGTCCCCGCAACCTGGTTAACTATAATGCAGTCGAACAGCACGTTGACCGATGAGACGCTCTTCCTCGAGGTAGAAAACAAGGGTCCATCCTTCACATACTGTGAATGCCACAATCGTTTCAAGGGGCATCTGCCAGTTGGGTCACAAGTAGTGAGGGTACCCGCAATTTACTCCTCTAAGAGCAAGTTACTAATCATCAGAGAGCCGTAATCTTTTCAAGAGTGGTTTTGCGGTCGGACTGCTTGTCGTTCAACTCTTCCCTCAAGCTATCGTCACACACCACTGGAGGGCATCGCCAATTCCAACTCCAGAAAATTCCTGGAGCAGTACGTCGCGAATGCTTGAGAAAAACAAATGCTCATCACTGGGGCCCAACCCGCAAAACCGCACTCGGATTACAAGTGGCTGCAAACACTCACGAGTTAAATTAAGTTATTTTCATTTACCGCTGGTTGTCCGGAATTATCTACACATTACATGTAATGGGGGCGTATGTGCACAGCGTATCACCGCTGATCGACTGACACATCACGCTGGACTGCGGCTGGGTCACGGGGACTGGAGGGGAGAACCACGATCACCGAGGGCTCTGGGGACTGGGATGCAACGTGGCACCTGTAGGCACAAGGGGCCATCCTTGAGGTTTAACGGGGCCCTGGCATCATAATGTTCAGCCAGGACCAAGTCATACTTACCCTTAACTCTTTTGAGGCCTGAACGGTTGGAGTTGTAAACACATTAAAAAAATAAACGCTATTCCTTTCAGAATTCAAAACAAAAAGAAAATACTGGATATACCGTATATAAGCATTAGTTTGATTAAACTGAAGTAATCTGGCTCGAATACACCATGGCTGTATTAAAATAATAGTGTTGGCACCTCCCAAAAGTGACTGAAGCGTAAAATAATGAATGTCCAAGTTTACATGCAGAAGACATTTGTTTTCCTTGGTACTGCGTGCTTTGTAGTCTGACATAATCAGTGTTTACAAGCAAATAACACAAACATTAATACCCCAATTGAATTCAGATGTACGTATTTAAATGTTGAGATCTCTGTTTGCCCAAATGGTCAAACTTGATAAAAGTCAGAGGTGGTATCGGAAACCCTTAAGCACTTTATTTCACTCTATTGTGAAAGCTGTTGTAATGGCCTTAATACGACATGGGCATTTTAAGGAGCCATAAGCAATTAAATGTTACCCCCCCATAAGAATGAGATTAAAGGGCCCATTAAGTCAAAGCCATTTAAAACGATTACAAACGTTTACATTGATTACACTACTATCTTTGATGAGTACAACTGGCACACAGAAATACCCAGCGCACTCTCTCTGTGCCTACTATCTACATGAATAGTTATCTGTTGACAAACTGTCACGATGAAATTAACCTTCCTCGAAGCCGTCAACCCGACTTCCTTGTACACATCGACCTGCGTGCACTGCTTTACGACGTGGCTCCAATAAACCTCAACATGTCGTGCGATCCTTTTGAGAGAGAGTGGGCATGATGGTGGCATTGCGGTTAGAAAGCAGGGGGGAGCACCTAAACCAGCAGAACTCGGATGCCAAGCTGTGAGCACATGTTGCAAATACAAAGGGCTTTACTCGGCTGAAGCTGGTGGGATTCAGCGCATCCCTGTGGTCAGGCTCAGCTCATGACGCAATCCCATCTTTATCCAGATGCTACGTGACAAAAGTCTGCCTGCAGAATCGTATGTTTTGGTGAATGAAACAGGGTCCAACCAGCAGTTGTTATAAATCAATGCTTAGCGATAATAACGGTTTGCACACGGCAGGCCATTCAGTATCACTCACTTGCGACGAAATGTAGGCCGTGAATAACGCGTAAGCAGCAGCTGTTATCGCAACCCCCTCTGACTTTTATATAACCACGTTACGGAAACCGCCACTGGTGGTGAGTACAGGTCACACCGTCTACGCGGACAGCGTGAAAGCTGTATTGTTGACAATAAATTCACTGAACTGATTTGAATTGCTAATTTACCCTCACCCGATTGCTTTGACTTAATCTAAAAAGTGTAAGTGACACAGGTTCAAAAAGCAGGGCCAAGAGGGCCTGCTATTGCTGGCTGAGCTTATGATCCGATGTCAATGGTGATTAAATGGAGCAGTTTGGTCTGTGGGGCTGTATGTGCCAAAGCATTAATTTTACTACAAAAACTCCTGATCATAGACAGACACCAAACAGTGAGCACAACACCACCGCAAACATACGTTATTCACGGCCAGCATCACGCCTTGCTGCGTATCATGCAGCAAGCTACGATGCGCCCCGTCTGCTGAGCAGTCACTTTGCGTGGACAGATGATGGCCTTGTTCTAGATTTCACACACATATGATGTTCCACTGGTGGAAGAATTTTTAAAAACGCCAATTTTAAAAGTTCAAAACGTCTACGTTAAGCGAGTGATTAAAATGTCTCATCGGTGGCCGAGTTAGGAGCAGACCTCATTTTGCTTTCGCTCGGCCGTCTACTAAACAATACGACTTAACGCAGGGCCAAGTCCAGTTTGTGTCTATCTGCGGGAGACTGCTTGCAACTCGGGTTGCTGCAATATCACGTTTCAAGATGCAATTTTTTTTTTTCACAGTGTGACGATGACCGTGAGATCAGTTTTCAATCATTTTGCAAATGTACTTCACAATTGTATTGTCTCGTTATGCTTTGCTCTACTCCCAGTCTGAAAAAAGACTAATAAAACCTTCAAACTCACATTAGCCTGCCATTACTTACGTAATAATTGACTTTAAGTTCTATAACGCTCATTGCAAACACGCTATGGATTACGTAATAATTGATTACGCGAACCGTACAAAAGATGAGGCTATATCACCTCCATGCCATCAATTATTATGAAATACATTTTGCAAAGCAATGATTTCATGGGTCACAGCTATTTTTATTTGTTTAACTATTGCACTTTTGCAGTTCAATATTTTGTCATGAAATAGAACATTTCAGAAATATAAAATGAGCAACGATTATCACGTTATAACAATATTTTACAAAATGGATGATACAAAAACGGTGGATCGTACAACGTACAATATATCACAGTATCAGCATATTGCAGAGACCCGAGTTGCAACGCATTAAAAAATACACGAGTCAATTTTCAGAAGACTGCCTCACATCTCATAAAGTGCGGATAGCGGGGCAGTCAAGTTTGGGTTCCTCCAGGAAGTGGCTTGTTGCTCTTTACATGTAAGGTTCTCCTAGGCAGCGACATCTTTACGTCGGTGAACAGGAGCGACCATTCTCTGAAAATGATTCTCGTGTTCATGATCAACTCAAGACCTAAAAGAGAGTTATACCATAAAGCAGGTGTTCTCAACCTTTTGCACCTCATGGTCCACTTGGGTCTGCTCTTTAAAGACCAATAGGTGGCACTCGCGGTCCACTGATGGGTCGTGACCCAACGGTTAAGAACGACGGCCATAAAGCACCATTAAGTAAGTGATAGCTGAAGGTTTGCACTGAGAACAACGGTGTCATTATGTACATAAGAGCATTTACTCGCATCACGAAAAGCCGTAGCAGGCCTGCACACAGTAAACTAAGCACTTCTGAAGATGTTTGGCAATTGCTTGAATTGCTTCAGACTGAATGAGGCCTCAATGACCGAATGACTCGTGGATTCATCAACCAAATGTAACATCGCTATCTTGCCTCTGCTGCGCTCTACATGTCTATAGGCTTGTATCCTGTTCTGTATTTTATAGAACCTCATTATGGTCTTTCAGTTTGAAATGCATCTGTGAACTGGGCAGCCCGCAATGTCATGCTGTGGTAAGAAAACTCAGCCCACATTCAAAAGCATGTGAATTCAACTACCGCTCGGGTTTAAGTCAGCAATGGTTGTCCTATGTACAGACTGGCTTTGCATGGACATAAGCCAAATCCACATTTCCTACCATTGGCTCAAGGCTTTAAACTGTTTCTCAAGTAGACATTTTTAGACTTGCAGCAAAGCTCTCACCCGTTATTTAAACAAGAACCTCTAAAGGAAAGTTAAGTAAAGCAATATTTGCCATGCGACTCGGAGTCCTCCAACTATAGCTGTGCATAAACATAAAGAGGAGCAGAATTACAGGGTTTCCTGGAAATCTTCATGTAATATTGCAGTGTGACTCCCGGGCTGTTTTTCGAGTCATACGTCTCACCTAAGCTTTAAATAAAAGCTCTGCACGACACTTAGTACCTCACGCGCATTCGTAGTAAAAAAAAATATTGCTGCTTTCCGGAGTGCCGATCAAATGTAGTACAGGGCCAGATGTTGAGTGTCGGGGTACTCTTTTTACAAAAGAAATGAGTAATACGCGGTCAGGATTGTGTACGATGTAAAAGAAACTCACAAAATAAAGGGTATTTATGAATGTTCCATATGAATGCACTCTAATTTGATTGTGTGGTTTGAAAAAAAAAATCTCGAGCACATAAAAGTAATTGCCTACCATGTACTGTTCCATTAACTCATCTTAATATGGACGTTATCATTTGGATGCTTCAGTCCATTGCGGCAAGAAATTGGAGGGGGACAATTTTCAAACAAATTCATATGGGTAAAACTGGCACCATTCAACGAGCGGTTTGTATCACGTATGAAGCCAACACAAGATACCGCTATTCTGGATGTGTTAATTTAAGTTTTCATTCCATCTAATTATTATAGTTTGTCACCATTCGAATTCAAGTAGAAGTGTGGTTTCTTCCACGTGAGCCATGCAATGGTTCTCGTTTACGCGAATCGACACACAGAGGCGGCCCCGCAGAATTTACTGTTGGCCGGGCAGGTGAGTTCCCACTCAACTTTTAAAAGCCAACGAACTGTGCCCATTAAAACCAGATGCAAAACGGTTTGTTTTTTTTTCCCTTTAGTAACACCAGCAAGCCTGTAGAACACACAGCCACTGCGGTATTTCAAGTGAGCGACATGCCCTATGGAGTGATTCCAGGATGTTATACAACTCCGTCATGTAGCCTGCAGCACCAAACCGGCTACCCACCTCTCCCGCTCACCCCACAACCTCACCTCCTGCGTGAACACCTAACCTCCAGCCACGCCGCATCAACATTCTGCCAGGGCCACCGCCACCACCTCCGATTACAGATAACAATGGTGTGGTTTCTACGGTGTTCAAACGTAACCTATGTGGCAATGTGTATGGCTTTGTATATAACAAATTTTGTCCGGGATTGTGACGCACCTTTATCGACGATAGGTAGATGTTTATTATTACAGCAGAAAATACCCAGTGAGCTTGTAAGCTCTGGATGCGGGATTTCTGCGACACAACAAACGCTTGAAAAGATGAACGTGTATGGCGTGGTACGTTACTTGTGTTTGACGATAGTATATGACCTATTACATATGGGGTTTCACATGAGATTTACACGGGCTGGTACACGACCTGTGTGGCTGGGGTCTGGGCTTCGCAATAACGACAATAAACTACACATATTTCATAGTACAGTAATTGCCTTGTGCTTCAGGAGGCCGTCCTATTTGCTAATGTGACCATTAAATAAAACCTCGCACTAGTTTTCATGACATTGCTGCTGGCTATTATATTTACCTCTAATACATCTGCCAACTCCTGCAAAATGAGCCATGTGCAGTTCCGTGCTGCTACCCTGTATCAAGATGAAATAACCAAAAGTATTTTCACACTTTCAAGGAATTATCATGAACTGAACGCGTGTTACCGTGGGCAAAGCTTCACCAACCTTGACAAGCCACAGAAAAAAAGAAAACCCTCTAAATGTTAATGTGCCGTAAAGTCAAATAAGCTTTGTATATAGCCAGTGGGCTATATTCTTTAGCAATTTTTCACAGCAATGTTTTTTGTACAATATTACTCTGTAACCCAAGATACAATTAACCTAAGATAATTTATAATTATTGTGTCCACGTTATAAAAATGTAAAGTGGGTTTCGAGGTTCATTGTGGGTTTTTAGCACAATTGGCGGCTCACATACCTATTATGAACACAATGGTGTTTTGCTTGTGGTAGCTCTAAAATCACTAATCAATTTGCAATTTTTTACTAAATTTGTCCCTTTGTACTAGCTACGACCTTTCTCAAAAAAGTGTCGCTCCAATTAAATCGCTGTAAACCTCAGTTGTAAGAATTTTAACTTAATTTCCATTTCCGTCACGCAAGCACATGGCAAGATGAGTGATTGCAAGACAAGTACAGGGAGAAGCTGAAGTGTACTGCTGGGCTGGAATGGTCATATCTGCGTCACGATACGGTGTGCATCTGGCGGGCAGCGATGCGGTTACAGCGTTCATCTCGCAACAAGAAGGTTTCGGGTTGAATTCACAGTTGGGGTTCGAATCATTCATCTTGTATAGATCGTACGTTTTAAGCGAGCAGGTGGTTGTTCTATTAACAGACGTGTTCCCGCCACAGGAATGTGGAATGGTCACTGGCTCAGGGCTGAAAAAATCTGACTTGTACACCATCGCTCGTTTCAACAGCGAGACACGTTCACTCGACCACGCGTGAATCCAATATAGCCATAGCGTGCTTTGCGGTCTGGTACCAGCTGCCATAGCAACAGAGGTCAACTTTGCGTCTGGAATTACGGTGTGAAAATACTACGGTTCAATCCATGGAACAAACATGCACTGAGAGACTTTGGGTATCCATTCAACCAACCGAAAGCCAAGGCATTACGTCTATTACTGCCCTATTAGGGATTATAGTAAGTGGAATTCACTGCAGCATTCAGTCTATACAAACTGCATCACTCTACCAAAAAAATGCATAATTGTATAAAGCCTACACTCTAAACCACTAACATGGAAGATCAGGTATGACTTCTGAACAGGTCCATTACCTCATCATTTAACTTAGGAATCTATTAATGACTTCCTAAAACACGGAGGCCAGCTTCCACACCATATATAATTCGTCTCCTCAACCCAGATTTAAAACGTAAGATTACTGCAAAAATGTGCTGCACATTCTCAACTCTTTACTACGTTTAGTGGTGGGATCTAGTCGGGTGTCAAAATATGTCTCATAAAAGGATTACAGACAGGTGCATAAAACGGTGCACCACTTTATAACGTTCATTTTATCCTTACATCAGTGGGTAAGACGAACTGTGTTTTCCGGTTACAATTAGCACAGATTTCCAGCCCCATGTGAAACCCAACAAATAAAGGAATAGCTCCTCATCAGCCAACTTATAAATCCAACTCAACATATTTTTTACCACTTAGATGTTTCTCATCAAAATAAGGGCTTAAATGCAACCATAACTCCACCGGTACGTAATGAACCCAAAGTTAACACATGACCGATTCCAACCCAACACATGCAATTGCGATACAGTACTGTACACATATTTGCACCAGCTCGCTTGGCACGCTGAATGTACCAGCGATGCTTCGGATGAAATCACAGCGGATGAAATGAGAGCAACGCACGCCTACGAAAAATTGCTGCATTAAACGTTATTCCGACACTTTCAGGGTCATCTCGAGATACTTTCTGCAAAACTCTTTATTCGCAGCACATGTTCTCGCAACAGTTGAGTTACATCACACGTGCAGTCAACTTTCAACCAGCGTGACGTCCGCAGCACTTGCTGGCTTACGTGTGCCTTTTCTTTTGGAAAGAATGAGGCATAGAATAGAAAAGAATATGCTTCACATTGCATACAGACAATTTCGTCATTTGAACCTCTGTGTGCTCAATGCTCGTATTTACTTGTGCCCGAGCTTGCCACAAGAGGCGTTACAAAGCACACTTAACGCACGTTTAAATTAGACACATACTGGATTGTCGAAGAGACACACAGACTTGGCGTGTGCACAAATGAGGCCTTCCCTTATGTTGATTCGGCCTACTTTGACTTGTGCATCGTGTCAACATCAGCTACGGGGACTTGAAAGCCAAGTGTGATGTCAGCCACAACACCTCATGTAAGTCCTGTCAATCGACCTGAGCAGGTGTTCTCTAGCAGCACTTGCCCTGATGGTCTGAGCGCAGCAGGAGACCTCTGTCTCTTACCATGCGCGTGTGTGCGCACATGTGCCTACTACTATTACCAAATACAAAGATCCCCGTATAGCCTTAACAGACTATAGGGGCAAGTGCCGTTTGCGAGCACCGATGAAGGTCGACACGACACAAGAGGAGGTGGGTAGCCAGCACCATGCCCGGCCGCCTTTGTCTCCCTAGTGGCAATGTTTATACACCACACTAGGTACTCATGTAAGGCTGAGTCGACCTAGGGGAGGCCCAGGACCGGTTCATAAAATCGTCACTGGTGTTGGCCGTAAGTGGGATTTGAATTCGAGTCACCAGGTTTGTAGCCCAGTGCCCTAACCACTGAGCCACCGCTCCCCACCTACTACTATTACACTCACTATGACACACACACAATTCACGGCTGTCACCTTGAGCGTCTACGTTAAAACCACTACGTATGTGTGCAAGTGTTTATTGCATAAGTGTGCATGTCACTTAGACTGTGTCCAGCATCTGATCATGTACATAGAGGATGTGTGTGTGTGTAGGAGCTCACTTGGGTGTCAACGCAAGCAGAGAGAGTGTGGTGTCTCTCATTAGCAGGTCTTATGAGTCGCACGTTCTCACTGTTGCGTAGTTTTGCATTCTGTTTGGATTTGTCCCATTTAGTACTAACATTGACCGTCCAATACAATCTGTGATTAGTCAATCTCAATGAGACCAATGTGTTAGGTAGTAGAGGCATATTTACTGGAGCTCTACAGCCCCCTTTTTATTCATTCATTGCACCTGAATGTTCTATCTATACAAACACTAACACACATGTGTACACAATTTACAAACATATATACACACCCACACAGCTATATATACAGGTATGTACAGAACTATTGTACAGATATATCACTCTATTGCCTACGAAGTAATAGCTATACTGGTACATTTATTATTAAACAAACCGAACTAGCAAATACCTGCTCTCTGTCTAATCATGAAAACCTTAGAGCCACTTGAAGATCAGTAGGCATCGACGGTTGTGTACGGCAAGCGATCATCGCCGAGCTTTCCCACGGCAGGGTCTGCTCGCGGCTCTCCAGAAACCCAGTATCCAGGAGGGGGTCAGACCGACCACCCTGCCTGGTTCGTGATCAGCCACTGGTCACTGAAAGGCATTTTGTTTCTCCACCCGCCAATGTTCTGAGTGAGTGCGACGCGGTCGCGTTGCCGAACCGGACGCCGCGCACAGCGACTACGTCACGGCTATTTGCATAAGCG
>JAZEWU010000015.1:7705295-7737675 GCA_036362915.1 Geotria australis
TTTGAGGCTGAGTCGACCTAGGGGAAGCTCAGCACCGGATCAGAAAATCGTCACTGTGTTGGCCGTGAGCGGGATTCGAACTCGGGTCGCCAGATTTGTAGGCCAGCGCGCTAACCTCTCACCCCGCCTCCCTCTCACAACCCCTCCCCTCTCACCCCTGCACGTTGTCTGCGGGGCACATGCCGAACTGCTGCGTGCCGGCCTCCACCACGCGCCGCACCATGAGGCGGTAGCGCGGCTCGAAGATGTGCAGCGGGCAGGGCACGGTGGGGAACGCCATGGTGCACACGAAAATCGGCACGTCCTTGTTCAGGCTGCACGGGCCGGGGGAAGGGACGGGCGAGGTCACACACGGAACACGAGCTGCCCTCATACCCTCCGCGCGACGCTCCTCCGACTCAGCGGACTCGGCCTATAAATAATCTACTCGAGCCGCCGACTCGTGCTGTTTTTATCATGTGTTTATCGGGGGTCAAGGTAGAAGCGTTCACGTCGCGATCCCGGTCAGGTATTGCCTGCGAATTCTACAAAACACTTCGAAGCCAAGCTGAAAGACAACGATGTCCAGAAGCTGACCGTCGTGCTTCGAAGAATCGCAAATATGAAGATGTGTTTATCCTTAACCGTTGAATTTTAGTTTTTCGCCTGACAGTCGTTGATTTCTGAAGTGGGGTATCCACCCGTCGATTGATATTTTCGGACATCTTATAACCTTGTTCTGTTCAAGAGAAGGTATTAACTGATATCGGTTATATTTTCAATAGTGCTGTTTGTTGCTTGGGACGTGCCGTTTCGCACCTTTTGGCCTGTGCAAAGTAACCGTGCGATATTTTAAAACGAAAGCAAAAGCCCAGGAAATTGCCATGTTTTATCCAGTAAGATGATTTAGGCTCATTAAACATCAACGTTATTCACAATCAAACACCATGCGTTCCTTCTGTTTCGCCTCCCACACTGGAGAATCATCGAGCGCTCTTAATGGTTTATATATTTTTTAAGAATAAAAACATTGGTTTGGTCAAATTGGGAATTCATTTTGTGTCAAACAACTACCACAAGTAACTGCAGGCGGGTTTTTAAATTGGAAAATACGAAGCCACTGTGTCTGCCAAGATAAAGTAACTCATCGCAGACCCTAAGAGCAGCAGGAGGAGAAACATCCCAAGCAACCCTGCCTAGCCGCCTTTCTTTTGTGCTCGTGCAAAGCGGACGATCAATGTCCATTGCCGACAGTGCACCTCTTGTCCTGCGCATGTTGAAGTTGTGTTTCATTGCTGCGTGTTACAATAAAGAAGGCTGCACGGCAGGGCTTTGCTGCACAAGGTCGCGGTGAGCTCCACAGCCAGCCAAGCGCCTACGCTGCTCCCACCGTTCCCGCTGCCGGCGCGCAGCGGTGCGCGGGGGGTTTGGGTCTCACTTGGTGAGCTCGGCCAGCTCCTGCTCGTGCATGCTCTTGCGCTCGGCCAGCTCGTTGGGGACGCACGTAGAGATGATGTCCTCCAGCAGCACAGTCTGGGGGAACGTCCGCTGCGCCAGGTACTGCAGCACACACGCGCACGCGACACCCGCCGGCCGCGCTCTCGTTTCGTCTCTTACGACATTTCCCACCGCGCGACGGAGCCGGGCCGGGGCTGGCTTCAAGCGTGGCGCGGCGCGGATCACGTACTGCCCGTTTGTCGAGCGAGGCTTAGAGTTGACCGCCTGGGCCAGGATATCAACTGGGTGGCTTGCGATTTTGCGACCGCAAGTCGGGCGTGCCGCCTCACCTCCGCCAGCATCTGCTTGCAGAGCGGGCACTTGGGCGTGTGATCAAGGCATCGTTCCAGGCATTTTCGACAGAAGCTGTGTCCGCAGGGTGTCGTAACCGGCTCGTAGAAGAGGCTGCGGGGGCGGAGGTGGGGGAGGGGGGCATGGACGCGGAGATGAGTAAACTCACATGAGGGACGCGACCCGCAGCGCCCCACACACCGCCGGGGATGAGTTGCCACGCAGGCGGACGGGGGTGTCCTGGGAAAGGTTACGCTTCAATAACATCACGGTCAGGTTTACGCACACCCAGCCTGCACGCTGTGCTGAGGACAGGCTTACAAAGTAATCTGTCTCTTGTTATTCATTCATCAAGTGTTGTAAGTAATGCAATGCAATACAAAAGTATTTGTTGTTTTCCGAAGTAACATCATCTGGTTCATGGAGTTTATGGACAATCTCGCTTTCTTGGCATTAACACACATTTGTTTGATTTAATCCTCGAAATAACGGGATGGTTCTCCTGATGCATGGATATGTCACAGGTCGCTGAGAATTGGTCTCCATAGCTGTTCTTTCGGGATAGCCGTGTCGAGTGTTCCTTCTCCCTCCTTCGCGACGCTTGGCCTCCCACGTTGGAGGCAGCATCAGGCATTCTGAATAGTTCTGGTGAAATGTGCTGTGTAAGATATTTGCAGTCCTTTCCAAGTGTGTTCTGTGTGTTCTTCTGTGAGCTCGATCCCCACACATCCGATTCTCTCAGTTCCCTTTGTGTTCTTTGAAGTTTTATAAACTTTTCCAAGTCCGATCTTACGACTCTGAACTGGAATGAATGGATTATAAGGCTGGCTTTGATGTTTGTCCGAGTCTTTAGTCTGTTTTCTGCCTGAAGTTTTCTTTTAACTTTTTTCAAGTTATTGCTGCTCTTCACTGGAATTAATTTTAAAGCCGGTTTCCATGTTTGGCTAACTTTTATGTTCATTTCTTGCTTGCGATTCATGTTTCTTGGTGCCTTGTGAATTTCTGTATCTGGCACACGCATCTTGTCAAAATCGATCCTGTTGTATTGAACTCGTTACAAGCGATGTAACAGCAACCTTCTCATGTTTAAAATGTCATCTCCGGGAGAGGACTATGGTGCGATGCGAGAGCTCTAGAAACAATGATAATCTGCTACCTTATCATATCTATCAACAATCAGACAAAGGGAGTGGTCCAGCGATGGTTCACTGCGGCCTCCGTAATCGAGTATCCAACCACGGGGGCATTTGTACCCGGGGTACTTTTGATACTCGAGCTTTAGCAGTCATCTTTGACGTATCACATGACCGGCAGTATCGCTTCCCAGCTGACTCAGCTGTGACGGTGGTACTCTGTCTGCGTCCATTTGGTTTCCATATGTCCCCCAAGTAATTAATCATACGCCAAATCCATCACTTGTGCCGCAGGGTAGTAGTAATAATACAAATGATTTGTTTTGGACAGAGCGCCCTTATGCCGGGGCATCTCGGCATAAGGGCACCTAAAGTGGCAGCTGTCCCTGTGTGGCAAAAGGTGACTCCTGCTCTGCGAGCGGACATTATTCTGCCATTCAGGGGTGACAACTGCCGCTGTGTGTAATCCCAAACGAATCATCTGTGATGCGGCAGGATCCACTCTAAGGCATTAATTGGCTGGTGGCATTTTCTCCATTAATATAGCCCTTTTTATGGGTTAGATCACGTAAGGTGATGTCAACCCAGAAGGGGTTTACTTGACCTAACCCGTAAAAAGGGATATACTATGGATAACATCGGTCCCGAAAGCCTTCACGTAAAATGTTCTCCCATGTTTATCACATGGGGATCGAATCTCCAAATATAATCAATCGTTTTCTACAAACAACTGACCCGGGTTGATTACCTTCCTCGGTATGTACAACTTTGTTAATCGTGGACTCTTTCCACTTTTGTTTGTAAAAATAATAAATACGTAATTGACTTATCAATCATCCTGGGTTAATAAAATCACTATCACTTTGTGATGATTCAGTACAGGTGATCATTCTAATCTGGTGTGTACCATGGGAATATGGATTATCCTCTCCCGGCTAAGGGCTACGAAAAGTCATGAGTCCTGCTCCGTTGTTAGATAGAGCAGGGAGACGCTACGCTCTAATTTTTTATCGATTCAAAAAAAAGCTGAAGGGGACAAATAAAGGGCAAGTCACACTTGTTATGCATTCATTTGGGTATTTGGGTATTTAGGTGTGATGCTATCAACGTAAGGCATTAAGTGGTTGTTACCTAAGCAGTCTGAACACTCGGAGACCTAGAAAATAGTTGCGTAATGAGCACAGAGGTTGTGCGCTTAAGAAATAGGGCACACACCGCATGGCGATCGCATAAGACAGATCACCACGATTGGACCGGCAAACAATGTACAATATTTCCAAGTGACATAGAAAGACGGCGGCTTCGAAAGCAACGTCGTACACACTTAGTTTTAGTGACATTATAGTCCTGCCTTGCGCACTGTGTCTGCCGGGATAGGCTCCGGCTCACCGTGAGCCAATACAGGATTAAGTGGTTTCTGACAATGGATAGATGGACTGCGCCTACTGCAAGATCTTACACTGAGCCATTCAGCTGTAAGCCAACCGTACAGATGTGCCACGGGAAACTGGAGGCAGTCCACAAACAGTTTCCAGTGACCGAACAAAAAAGTGCTTTCTTAAGGATTATATTGCCCACAACAGACTCCATGTTAAATTTAAAATGAAGCAGTCCATAGTGTCGCGATATCTGATGCCGCCACCTTAATATCCCCGTTTAAGTCATCACAAGAGTCGTGTAGAAAATTAATTGCGAGAGAAACCCATTTGCCTTGTAATTATTGGCACTAGAGCTGCATCACTGCAGTACGTGTGCAGCGGGATTAGTGTAAGCAAGCACAATATCTCCCTGACAGGCAGTCTTAATTAGCTTAAGACTTCCTCTTTTTAAGCTTATAGTCTCTAATGCTTTTTTGTAAAGTACATTGGTCAAGTTAATGATTTTCGGACGTATGACATACCAAACATCAACTACATATTTCAGAAATATAATTAGAATTAGTAAAGAAAATACACTACTTCAGTCAAAAAATCAAGTTTGATCTTCTCCCGGCTCCAACACCGATTGATGCTAATGCGCATTACTGACCCTGAGCCAGTGACTGAAATTCCTCATCCCTATGGCACATTGCATTGTGGTTAGTTCGAACGTTTGTTGTATCGCAGGGATCTCGCATTCAGAGCTTGCAAGCTCAACGTGTATTTTCTGCCATAATAATAAACAACTAACATCTATCAATGGCAAGGAATGTAGCACAGCCAATGCCGACTTTCACACAACGGGCGACATTCTATCAGCGCCAAAGCGATTAAAGGCTGAGTCTACCCCAACTGAGCTCTCTCTATCTTCCCATTGTGGGTCAAGCAATCTGGGTTACCCAGTGGCCTTTTCATCCTCTTGTGAAGACCTCTGTGCATTACGCTGCGAAGAAATTACATTCTGGAGCGATAACCCAGGATTAAGGCATATGACTGTGCCTACAGCAAGAACTTACACTGAGCCATTCAGCTGTAAGCCAACCGTAGAGGTCTGCTAGACACGGTGACTCAAGTCTGTGATGGTGGCTCTCTTCAGCAGTCCGGGGTATTGGAGGCAGGGCTATCGGATTATGAATCTATTTCTTGAATGAGGCTCTCGCTGTTGCGCGGCACTCTTCTTAAAGTGATCGGCTCCCCATTGCAATGTTGTCATATAACGGTCAGTTCAATAACAATTATTATTTAGGACATCTGGTATGCACACCCAGACATGTCTGCAATATAGTTCAGCAATCTATCCCAAATTATGTTCCAAATCAATAAACCAATCACCGTGCTGTGGAACATTAACGGTGGTTCTGTACCGACAGACTGGTTCCCATCACGAAATATCAAAAATGTCTATTGGGGATTTTTTTTCGCAGATAAACAATATACCAGAACACTGAGTACTGTGGTTTACTCTGCACACGAGAGTACGCACAACATACACTTACAACACAAGCATTTGATCCCAATGGACTTATATTGCAATTTAAACATCGCCACTCAAATAACGCTTGAACGAGTGGCGATGTGCTGCAGACACCGTGGGCTGTATTGGCCACTCGACGGCCCCACTGCAAACAATAACAATCTTCATCGAGCCGAATTAAAATGAACGTAAATGTCACGAGGCCCTTTCAAATCAATTCCCCATTTGCGCGTTGAGATAATTAATTAAATTAACAAGGATAAGTAAGAGAGGACCGCATGGCCAACAGCACGTCAAGTGTGCTCATGATCCAGCACACCGACCTGTGCTTTGTCAGTCCCCCGGGAAGCAATTAAGAGATACATTATTCAACAGGATGATTCATCATCCATCTGTTCGTTTCATGTATCCACCCGTTCTGGTGCATTCATGCTTTGGCAGCAACCACTTGACCGTAGATTTTTTGTTGTAAAAAAAAATCCTATACAAATTGTTACCATTTTTAGCTTAAAATTACTGGAAGCTCTTAGGCTTTACTTTTGGAATATAACCGTCACTCAGGAGGCACTCACAAGGAGACTCAGGTGTTACCCATGGAACGGGTTCAAAATTACCTTTTGCCAGAGGGTCCAGGTTTTAGTCTGTAGCTAAATGGCCTAATGTTGCTTCTAGTCTGTCACAAGAGGCAGGCTCAGTCCCTTTGCTCAATATAATCAGGGGAAAATGTTCATCGGTTGTTCATAAAAAGGGTCAAGCATAACATGAATACTCTGTACGGTGATCTGACGTTTGTTATCCGTGTGGACTAAAGGTCATCACTGCGGTACACATCTGTTTTGTCAATGGTGGAGCGAATCTAGCCCAACTGTGTGCCCATGTGCAGGACGTGGGGGGACAGCGAGACCGTGACTCGGGGAGGCGTTTACCCAGCAGTGGATAGATCATGACGATGATAAGGATGTACATTCTGGGCCCGTTGTGACCACAACAAATCGCACGTGGGTTAATACGGCTCTGAGAGCTTGGCTGCTTCGTGTGGATGCGAGGGGCTCACCGCATGCAGAGGGAGCACTCCAGGTCAGAGGCGTCAATGAGGTCAGCTTGCACCATCCACCTCCTGCCCGTGTTGCCCACCCGCAGGTCAGCTCCGGGCACACCACCTACGACGCAGACACCTCCGTCAGGAGGGCACAGCCGGCTTACCGCCCGCATCGCGACCCCCAGCCCAACCCGCCGATGCGATTCGAACGCCCGTTGTCTCAGTGACCGACTCGCACGTTGTTCACGTGTCGAATTTCATCCACGAAATGTGCCGTTTCACACCGCTAGCGTCAACGGGCGCAAAATCACCCGGGTAACGTGCACATTTAAGATGTGATTCTGGCCAAAAGTGTCGTTCACCCTGCACATTCATTACGGTCGAAACCAATTCACTTGTAGGACGGTACTCTCCACATGTTATTTGTCCTAGTTACTCTGCTTCATGCAATCATTTATATAACACGCTTACATAATGAGGTGCCTAGGATAGCGATGTACTTCTCACGTGCATCACAAAAGCCACAATATAATTAACTATATAAATGTGCACCAGTCTCTCTAAGGGTCTTGAAACGGCCACCAGAATATTTACAACAGTTGTTCATAAAAGGCATTGGTTTTAAAATAAATGAAGAACAAATCCAAGCTGCCTAACGAAGACACCCGGACAATAGAAAAGCACGTATTGGGATCTTTCAGTGTCCTTACGCTTGCTCAGGGTTGTGACTGCTTGTTGAATTTCGAAGCGATGTTATTGTCAGGGACTGAACTAGTCACCGTGTTTATCTATTTATTTTACTCGTTATCGTGGGCGTTTTCAACGAGCACATGGCAACAAGTGCACGAACACGCTGCTTGTTGTTCAGATACATTCACTCAGCAAAGCGTTGTTCAAGTGCAAACTCCATAGAAATATAATCCCATTCATTATTAGCGCTGCATCATAACAGATACTTTGTGACAATAATACGGATAAATTACATTTATTTTCCACGAGCGTGTGCGGATTCTGAGGCGCGGACCAATCGACTAAGGCTGCGCACAATGGCTGCGAACAAAGGCCGTGGCCGATTCTCATATCCCACATATTGGCGACGGTAATTATAAACGCGTTACACGTGGCGGTGATGAAGATGACGACAGTGATGACGGTAACAGTAGTGACCGTAAAAGTGTTACAGTTGGGAGTGATGACAATGATGACGACATTGAAGATGTCTACTGGACTATAACGATGGTGACAAGCACGTGACAACGACTACGTGAAAACGGTGAGGATTCTAAGAGAAGGCTGCCCGTGAAAGCAGCGAGACTACGCAGCAGATGACGCCGCTCACCTTCCGTCTTGAGCCGTTTGCTCATCTCGTCCTTCGCATCTCCGAGTTTCCGCTTGAACGGAACGCGGGCAGTCGCCTCGGCCCCCCTCTCTCCCTCCGCCGGTGCAGCTTTGCCGAGGGCGGTGGCGGCGCCGGCGGGCGCGGGGGCCGAGGAATCCCTGTGGCGCTGGGATCCCGCGACGCTGCACCCGGCCCCATCCTCCTGCTCTGCCCAACTTCCATCTTGCTCAGAACACAGATTCTTCGAAGGGAGAAACGACCCAAAGAATAGAAATTGGCATATTTTTTTATGTACATCCGTGCATCCGACGACCAGAGATTGTGAAGCTCAAGTCAAGGACAATGAGACTTTCTGTCACACCGCTGTCATGACATTAACAATGATATCACTATAATATTATTATTGTTACCACTATCAGCCTGCAGGGTGTATAATCGTACCCACCCAGCTCCCAGAACGTCCGACCCACGTGAAGCGCGTTCGATGGAAGCGTTATGTAAATGGTCAGCGGAGCGGTTGACGGTATTGAATGCGAATGGATAGGGTTTCCCCCGTAATCCTGCCGACTTGGCTGACGTTTGCAAGACATGAAAATGAGTCAGCGTCCCCCCTACCCCGCACCAATGATCGCTGATCGGTGCTCATCCCCTTTCTGTTTCTGGTAAGAACCCCGCGTTGACAAGGCAGGGGCCAGTTTCTCCACAGGATGACCGCAATTGACTTCTCACAAGTTTGCATCGACCTGGGAGATGCAACGGACAGGACCGACCTCTTACCGCCTCGATATAAACTCACAACCTTTCAAGTTGTGAATTTGGTACTTTATCGGTGTAGAATCGGTCAAGAGTCAAATTCAGTACTGTGTCAGATGTCAGATACAGGTCAGCGTTTACAAAAGGAAATTAGCCGTCAACGTAAACAGTTCATTACAACGAGAAGGGCTTGGCGACAGATCACAACTGTCGGCTCCTGAACCCTACGGTGCGCTCCGAGTAGTGTGCCGCGTGGCACTGACCGTCCGCTGGGTGTCGTGCACGCGGGTGGGGGTCTCACATTGTGATGTGGGGAGGCGAATGGAGGGTCCCAGTGGTCGTGAGCCAGAGGGAAGAGCAGGGTCTCCTTGCTGCGGCTGTGCGGAGACGGGGGCCTCAGCCCCTCGCACACGCTCTCCGTGTTGGGGGCGAGCACCTCCCACAAAATCTGGTCAAGTACAAACGGATCACAGAGACCGTGAGTGCTCAGGCAGCCGTTCCTTGCCACATTTCCACCGGCACATCCGAGCACAGCCGCTGCTGCTGGACACTCACATCACGGGTGGTTTTCCACTGGCTACTTGTGTGCCGAGCCAGAATGAAATCATGATACATTGGCCTCACAAAACATTGGAACGTGGTTAGCGGCCAAGCAGGGCCAGCGGCACAGCTAATAACGGAGGCTTTCCGGCTTATGATTGTCATTTTAATAATAGTTTTTTTGTTTCTTCATAAAATGCAAAGTAGAATTTTGGACTTTGCAACGTAAATGTTGTGTCCAAGGTGAATGAACAAACGGAATAAGTATTAGACATAGGTGCGTATTATAGTCGAGATTTTATGGTAGTTATATCGAGGGCGGTTAAGGGAGGCAGGACAGGTTTGGAACGATGAAATGAAGAGGCATACAAGAGCAAGTCGGAGTGCTTTTAGAAACCTAGAATTAGGAATGACAGCAGCATAGGATTATGCCTAAAGAATAAACTGTTTGTTCAGTGCATACTAGCTGCTAATCCACATGACATTGACAACAAAAGTGGAAAGGCAGGGACGTGTTTAAAGAAGCGTGGAGATCCTTGGAATAACTGAGATAGGAAGAGAAACATGGATTAGAGAAGCTAAGCTAGTTAATGACAACAGACGGACTTACAAAGGTAAGTGGGCTTAAGCAGTATACAATGGCACAGCAGCTTATCCCCTGCGCTGCTAAAGTTAGAAATGTTTGTCGCATGGCAGTACAACCCGTTATGTTGTTAAATTCCCAGAATTTAAATGTAACCAAATTAAGCGACCGGGATAAAACCCCGTCAACTCTCTGTAGACTTGAAAACCCGGTTTAATAATCATGAGGGCTGCGTGGATTTGATCCCAGGATCTCAGCCGTGCCAGCTCAGCACCGTGACGTCCCAGCCACCTGACCACCGTCCACGCTGCGACCTGAAAACGCAGTCGTCGCGGCCAGGCTCGGATTTATTAGCGCGCCAAGTTTTGTTTCTCTGCGATTAATCGGGGGAAAGAGCGCGTATAATTTTACAGTTCGCCGTAAGCACATATTGTATTATGAATTCTGCGAGGGAGACCTTGACGGCTCGTAAACACACGCACCGCGCGCGCGCGCACACGTGCGGAGCGATGCACGTGTTCGCCTCGCCTCTTGCAAGCGGACTGTGCGGCGAAACGCACTTTACAAGCTCATGTGGTAACCGTCCAATAGCCGACAAATTTAATGGTAGCACCCAGTCAATAAACACTTTAAAATTTCGCCGGGCAACCTCAGTGCTAAAGACAACACGTGCACACACGAATGTGCTCACACGCTGGAACTCGGTGCTGGCGTCGCGGTTCACATGCCGTGCAGCGATTCACGTGCCGTGCCGCCATGCCAGTGTCCGGGGGTCACCTTGCAGGCCGCGCACAAATTTCCCGGCAAATTAAATCCGATTCTCTACCCGGAGGCCAATTCGCAAGTGATGCGTTCTGCAGCGGGGAAAACAAACCGAAGCCTCTTCAGGCTGGCCGGGCTGGCTCGGGATGGCCCAGGCGCGGGTCGGTTACGTGGTGGAAGATTTTTGCCGCTCTTAAGATTGCCAGTTTCACGACCTTTCAGTGTATTCGAAGCAGCCTAATTCATTTCATTTTTGTTGCTGCTTTGTTTTTTTATTAGTTATTTTTTGTCGTTGTTGACATCCCGTTCTCTCCACGGCCCTTGTGCAGCGCTTTGTGACCCTCGGGTGAAATGGGCTCTATGAAAGAGCTATTATTATATATTATAATTATAAAGACAACGTCCCACATCGCACTTATTTTGCTATGCCAAGGGTAGGGATGCGGCTGACCCCCCCCACCCGACCGACTCCCACTGCAGCAGCTACGAGGGCAGCAGGGTGGCGGCCGGAACACCCACCTTCTCGGCCTCGGTGCGAGCAGCACGCAGGCCGGGTTCCAGCGCCGTGCACGTGAGGAACGCCGTCAGGGCCCCCTCCACCTGGCCCAGGCCTCGTAGAGCCTGGCCCTTGCGCAGGTAACCCTGCCACGCGTGCACAATCGATATTTAGCCTCAACAAATCACAGGCACAAGTGCTGAGTGGTAGCGGTTGTTTTGACATTGTCACACCCGCCTGTCTCAGCTTCCCCTGATGCTGATGTTTTGCACGTCGCTCCACGTAGCCTCAGGGTTCGGCAAAGGGTCAATACAGCTGGTCAGTGATGTTACACAGTTTACTGGGTGTGTTGTGAAGTGCATATTTGCTGTGCCGCCATAGCTCCCCATACACACACACTGCTGTGTCTTTATGTACAGCTGCAAGCACACACACACGTAAAACACTTGAACACACCAAGACAAGTCACTGCCTGGCAGTGATGTGATTTCAAGGCCACACGAGACAGTGGCGTCTCCCTGGGACGCCACAGAACACACACCCAGGTGTTTGTTGACAGACATGCGTTCCTGGAAGATGCACCAAACCCAGTGAGCCAGATCTACCACTTACCCACCCAATGCGCCGCGTGTTATTGCGAGCGGCACTTTCCTGCCTCCTGCCGTCGGTCGAGTGCAGCTGCTGCCCACTGCTCGGTTGGCAGTGTTATTACAAACGCTAATCCTTCCGCTACGAGTGCCAGCCACTGGTTTGTGGCTCAGGGTCTACTGGCGGAAATGGCCAGCAGTAAATACTTGATTGTGTACGGGAAACTTCTACTTTAACAAAAACATGATTTGCGAATTAGAAAAACATCTGTTTTGGTGAAAATAGCTTTAGGGCAATGAGAGAGAAATCCAGGCCAACTGCTCCATCTACCACGTGACCAAGAATCACCACGTCCTCACGCACTCTGCCGTATTGAAATGTGCGCCGATAACGCTAAAAGACAGCACAGCAGGCCACGAATTTGAAGGGCTCAGGTCGGAAGAGAGATTGTAATGACTCGCTAAAGAGATTTGTTCACGACGATAGAACAGTTAGGCGCTAACATGTCTACTGACACTGGCTCTCTGGATAACACAAGTATTGCAAGTCTGCCACGAAGAGTATATTTACCCCACCCTGAAATGGTTTTAGCGTACGTTACAGATTGCTAGTAGCAGGTATGATTCAAGCTGATACAGGGATAATGTTCTATTTGTGCTGATGGCGGTGTCGACGATGTATGAGAATCGCTGTTTCGGGCTTGCCATGGCAATCGTTTTTCTTCGTGACGGTACACTTGCCAGCGTTGGGAGCATCTTCAGGATCCAAACGCGGGAGAAGAAAATTTGTGAAGGAGAGAGGAGAAACGTTTGCCACGACAATCCCGAAATAATAGCTCTAAAGACCAATTCTCAAAATTCTGCTTTTCGGCATATAGGGACATTAGGCCACACTCCCAGGATGAGGCTTAGTGACTTTCCCCCTGTCACGTGATCTGCCTGAGCTCCTCACCCGTATTTCTATATTTGCTGAGATTAAAACCCAGAGGAAAAAATACGATACATTTTCAAAAACCTTGTGGTGTTTTCCCGCAATGAGGTCTAGGAGCATATGACAAAGTGGAGGAGTATACATTGCACCCATTCACTAATTAATATCAGCTAAAGCTAACCGGTACATGCATCGAATGACGTGTAAAAAAGCAATGGTTTTCAAAGGTGTTTATGCCGTTTGTAGAAATATGCACGTGAACCATGGTAAGGCCCTCTAGAGGTCAGCCACATTCACGGAAATGCTATAAACAGAACTGATTCCTCAATCGGATCGCGGCCCATAATAGTAGCAATTAATTTGATCGTCGTGCCGCTACCAAACAACCACCGCTCGTAAATACATCTCACGGCTCAGCGGTGAAACAATAATCACTTCCCAGGCAGCCAATCATATTTACCCGTTATCCCGGGCGAACATTGGCGGCATTGCGACGATCCGCATACGCGCACCACGGCGGCGAGCGCACGTGGCAGCGTAAGCCGAGCGAGCGATTAGCGCCGAGGTAATGCGCTCCGGCCCGGCACACGTGCAGAGCTTCCCACGAGGCCACCCTCCCCGGGGGGCTTAAGCTCGGAGGGCAGCACCCGCGAGGCGGTAACGAGACGATTGGCCGCACGCCACTGCCCTCCCCACCCACCCCGCTCAGACGAACACCCTGGGAGCAACGCCGCCCTCGGTGACGCCATGCCCAAGCACCGCTAACGATCCTCCCCGTAGACAGGCGGTGCACCGCGCGTCTCGAGCAATGCGTTGATTAGCAACGACGACGGCAAATGACCCACATTGTCTGGCCTCCCCCCCCCCACCGGTTGCGCGAATGCAAAACTGTCGAGGGTAGTTTTGAGTCGACGTTGGATTTGTTGGCTTGTTGTTATTTTTCACCGGCACGAGGAGGTGCTCTGCTTCGGAAAGCAATTGACTCAGCAAAAATCCATGGAACAGATCGACTAGGTCGCAACCCATGAGTGGGCCGCGAGCACCACCTAGTGGTCTGTGGAGACCAGACCCAAGTAGTCCAGATGGGCATTGAGGTACAAAAAGTTGAGAAACCCCGGACTAGGTCTGACAGTGAAAGTGTGCTTACAAACAATAGGGAGATATATCTCCCATCACGCTTTGCATACACATCACATGACCACAACACTGCATCTAAGATGCTTACAGCCTTGGCGAGACCACCATCTCAAAAGAGCTGAAAGCGGGGTCATATGATCATCGATGACCGCCAAAGAAAAACCCGATACCTAACGGAAGAAAACGCGGATGAAACATATGCCAGTTCGTTGAATAACTTGAAAAATATCACTAAGGATGATTTTTTAGACCTAAAGTCCAAAACTAGGGAGCTCTTAGGCCCTCTGCACATGGCAATAATTGCAGTGAACGTCTCAGCTAGGAGGGGTCTTTCACTAGGTGGCGCTGTACAGCATCCAGCGGCAACGGCACGGCTTTAGACCCTGAACGTCGGAAAATAGCTAAATAAATCGTGCAGTGGTGGCAGCAGAGTCTGAGAAACTTTCCCCGGAGGGCAGGAGAGCGATTTCCCCCATCGCCCCCCCCCCCGTTGGATCCGCCACTGAGAGGGGCCGAGGAAGGTATGTGGCAAAGGGCAGTCGTGGGAGAGTGAGCGATGTTGGTTGGATGCACCGTGTGACTGGCAGAAGCAACGATGGCGTGGAGAAAGTTATTAAACTGGGGGCAGAGTCTGCAGGGAATGGCTACAGCTGACAAGCGGGCACCCACTGAGGGGAAGCTGACTTGTGGAGCCGGCACAAACTAAGACGATAAGATGATCGATCTAAGACTCTAAATTCTAAGCTTGATCTAAGATAGGCGGCACGGTAGCGTGACCGCCTCACTGCAAGGCTCCGCGTTCGATTCCCGGTTCGGGTGCCGCCTGTCTGTGTGGAGTTTGCATGCTTTGCCCTGTGTTCGTGTGTGTTTTCCCCGGGTACTCCGGTTACCTTCCACAGTCCTTTGACATGATGCCTAGGTTAATTGCCCTGACTAAATTGCCACCGGTGCCCTGAGATGTTGTAACTTGCTTGCCCCTCCCCGCTGGACAACTGTTAAAAGAGCTGCACAGCTCAACGGCTCCTTCTCGCAATGCCGGCGATCTAGTGGTATCAATCCACGATTGGGGGTCAAGGTAGAAGCGTTCACGTCGCGATCCCTGTCAGGTAATACCTGGTATTGCCTGCGAATTCTACCAAACACTTCGAGGCCGAGCTGAAAGACAACGATGTCCAGAGGCTGACTATCGTGCTTCGAAGAATCGCAAAGAAGAAGAATCCACGATTGGATAGCGAACCAGATGATAATTCTTATTCAGGACCCCGTACACAAATGCTCAATGATTATGAATTTAGAAAATTCCATTAGCAGACGTTAATGAGGGTTTTCACGGCTCGATCTTTGAGAATGGCTCTTAAGAGCCGCCATGTTGAGCGATCCTGCTCAAAAGCCTGATGCCTCCAAAGTGGCAGGCACAACATCGCGAAGGAGAGGAGGAACTCCCAACACGGCTAGCCCGAAAGCACAGCTTCTCAAGAGCAATTCAGAACTCACACTCTTCCAACATAACACAAACCCCACTCTCTGCTTTCCAATGTAAACAAAACACCCTGCTTACGCTCAAAGGGTTCTGCGAAGGCGAAATAATTGCAATAACTTATTCACTGTCAAACGTGAAGGTGATTAATGCACTGTTCACAGCGGTGAATAATACATTCCCCAGTAAACATGATTGGATGGAATTGGCTTGCAGACGTCTGTTTTGTAAATGGCAGAAAAACAACGACTGACAAAAAAAAAACCTATGGTTTTATATAAAGAGTCGGGAAAGAACCCGGTTGAACTCGCCAGGATAAAATATTCACAAGACAGCCCGGTGCAGCAGACTGCTGCAGCGCCAGTGGCAATAAAAACACATTACATAACAAGTTGTTGTGCATTGTCTTCATGCGAACGTGTAGCATGTAAGGAATGTGAAAACGGTCCAATGTCTTTTTTGCAAATGAGCACGTGTCATGTCAGAGTGCCGTAATCCAGATACCCGTGCGATATTTAATTTATAACGTACATTTAAGAGCGGCGTATTAGGAATACACATCAGGCATCGGTCAGCCTATCTGTCCGATGAGCTCCTGCCAGAAAGCCCTCGACACTTCGTTTGGCCGCAAAGTGCACCGCGTCTGCCACGGCAATGTGGCACCATCACCTCCAAGTAATGGCAGACAGCAGGTGTTGTTGGTGTAGGTGTTAAATGTACTGTGCTTGTATAGTTTATGTGCATATACACTATGCGCGTGGATATCTCGATGTAATTCCAACGTATAGAGCAGTGCCAATAATCTATGCCCCTTGTTTTGTGTGTCTCAATCAGTGGTTAGCTAGAGGCTACAACAAACAACCCACAGCTATAGGAAGGCCACACTGTGTCCGTCCGACCAATCAGATGTGATGTGGCATTGCCACATCAATCAGGACGATTGGATCTTGGCTGCCCTAGAAGTAGCCCCCCCAGCAACTTTAGATGATCGCTTTCACCTGACATGCAATACGAAACAATTGTATGCCGAGACCCTTGACAAGAACTATCATTTTTGCCCTCCATTTTCGCCTTTCGTAATGAGCAGCTACGTGCCATTACTGATCCAGCTCCTGGGCCAGACTCCAGCTGCTGGAAATAGAAAGCTGGCAGATTTCCCAGCTTACTGCTGCATCGGTTGCTGCTGCGGTGCAACGGTTAGCCGCACTGTTCCTCGCGATTCAGAGCTCGCCGGTTCGATCCCCCCCGGTCCGATATTGGAAAGAATGAGGCGAGTTTCGCAAATCCCACCCACGCATGTGCCCATGTCCACCCAACAGTACGGATGGATACACCGCAGCGAGTCGATGGAAAGGTTTGTCACTGCACGATAGAGCTCTGTCTAGTAGAGGCCGTTCTGCCAG
The DNA here is from genome assembly GCA_036362915.1 of Geotria australis. Lineage (NCBI taxonomy): Eukaryota > Metazoa > Chordata > Hyperoartia > Petromyzontiformes > Geotriidae > Geotria > Geotria australis. The sequence goes on from JAZEWU010000015.1 coordinate 7,722,135, forward strand.
CAGTGGTGTGAACACGCAATTGCAGCGCTGCCCCTTTACCGATTACCTTTACTGGCGCAACAAGCTCAAGAGGGCCGAGCTCAAATATACCAATCAATAGTCTGTTTCCCTTTAGACCTGTACTCCAAGAAGGCTCTTTTCAATTACATCACTTATAGAGCACGCACTCAAGGGTAAGTACGTCACCAAAGTCAATGCGGTTGACGCTGCCACGCCGCAATTTCACTTGCTTCCTTCAGCCAAACCTCATACAGCTGACTTCCAAAGGTCATGACTCCAAAAATCTGCTCATAGTGACCTACCATGTTAGACCGGGCAGGCCCTTAAGTCAGCAGCTAATGACTATGTGGACAACCTGCCTTCATTCGGCACACAAACCCACCGAGCACATCACCTCTTCTTTTGACATCTCCACACGAATTGGAAACAACTCAAGACTGTGACACAGCAGGATGTTTTTCAGTCTCCCATGAAATTAAACACTGGCATCGCCCCTGTAAAGAGCACCCTTGACATGTAAAGGCCAATGTACGATATTGCCTTGGCTGACGAGCACCCACTCAAATTCGAAAACAACAGCTCTTCATGTTTTCCCACTTTCCCACTCTGTTACGACGCACCGATACACTTTATGGTAAAGTGGCAGCAATGGCATTCAACGTTTAATGACCCCAAGAGAACCCTACTTGAAGCCCAATACTCTTTTCCAAGGGGATACTGCTAACTTGTTTTTTTGGATACTTACGTCTACAGAGTGCCTGGAGAAAACCCCAATTATCATTATTATGATGCTCTATCAGGAGGGTCCTGCCAAGATTTCGCAGTAGGGGGCGGTGTTGCTATGGCTAATCCCATTTGAGTAATGAGCAGAGAATCTTTCAGCATTGGGACGTTTGTTTGGTTGATTTAGATACACGTTAGGGGATGACAAATAGTTCAGTGACCTAGTTGCTGTAATGTCTCATAGAGGCACCTGGCTGCCCTGTAGGCGAGTGATCCCATCCTGCCTTAAAACCGATGTTATATCAAATCTCCCGGTAAAAATTAGATAACATTTGCAAAGGCAGAAGTCGTGATCGGGAGAGGGGATATGGATGTCTGGTGATGGCTCACGAGCTCTTGCAGACAACCAATTCCTGAGGGAGTCATCCAGCCATTCAGCGACATTTGCGTTTTTATAAGAAAGGTCCATCTCCTGGCGAGCACAAACAAAACAAATCCCACAGTGTGCGCACACTCGCGTAGTGTTTTTCCATCAAGTCCTGACGGGTGAAAGCACTTTCAGAGAGTGTCATGTGTCTCAGTTACGTAAAGACCCCTTGCTGTCGGTTAACGCGGTAAACAACTTTCACGTGAATATAACCACTGAGGCGAGAAAAGGGCGGGAAGAAAACAATTTCTAGCAGAGTGAGGACAAAACCGTGCGGACAGAATACAGAGTCGGTCATATTGGAGAACGTTACTAAAAGTCTTCAAGGATGATGCTGGGAGGAGCCGGGACAGGTGGAGGACGTCTAGTGGTGGGTGTGAGGCTGGGAGAGAGCGACGCCCACGCACCTTGGACCACAGCGGTTGGAGGAGGCACACGAGCTCGGCATCACGCAGCGCTCCGTCGTAGCCGCGTGTCGCCACCTGCACCTGGGCACGGTTGCTGAGCAGCAGGTGGTCGTGGGGAACTGCAATCACACGCAGCGGCCACGGATCACTCAAAGCGCAACAGCAGCAAGATTCCTTAATGTTGCCTCCCGATGCCAGGTCCACGTGCGGGAGTTGCTTCGGTTAGCCCGCGGGTCCCAGCGAAGAGATTTCACTTATCGGGTCTCCGATGTGTTTTTGTGGAGCGTAACCGCGTGTTATTCGGCACCGTATGGCCCAATATTTTGCTCGCTCTTCTGGGGGCTATGCAGGAAAGATTCAGGAAGCGTTTGTTTTGGAAAGAAGCTCCCAGCAAGTGCAGTGAAATGTCAGAGATCGTTAGACATCGTACAGAACAACAACACGTGGCACAGCCCAAAATCAGTGGCAACACGTTTTCCTCACGGCAAGAAGGGCAAGGTTTGTTTCCCCTTTCTGAATGGATTTTGCAAGTTCTCCCACTGCCCTGCATGGGTTTTATCTGGGTTCCCCAGTTTCCTCCCATAGCTAAAATACACACACACCTTTAAACTCAATTGGAATTGCACATAGCAGCATCGCCCCAACTGCAAAAACATGGCAAGACCCTGCTTAAAAAAAAAACTTATTGAGACTCAGTAAGGCTTTACCGGGTAAACAAGCATATATTTATTTATTTAAAGAACTGGGCAATGCATATGCTTTGTTGTCATTTGTTATATCCTTTATTCAACCAGCAAATGAACTAAACCGATTGACTACCGTAAAACAACATTGCCTCTCGCATCATTTACATGAAACGCAGGCGGGCACCAGATTTCCCACATAACCACCACTCCTGCTTTCCCACGGTTAACAGTTGTACGCACAAGTTGACGCATACGCAAGACACACTGACCGCAGCGTTTACCAGCAACATCCGGCCACGTGGCGCTTTGGCAGGGCACTCGACACCGAGGTTTAACGTCACGAGTTAAATTCCTGCTTGAGGCTTGAAACCACTAACCACCCCTACCGTACCACTTCATCGGACATTGCGTTAGATTACAACAACAACCACACATCGTATGAATGTAGAACGAGCATTGTCCCAAACGTGTTTTGAGATGCTCGAAAACTCATTTGTTTAATGAAAAGTTAATCAAGTAAAAAAAAGTGCTTTTAATGAGATCAGTTATGTATCACAGTTTTAAGTGAAACTTGCAAAGTCTATTTTCACTCTTATTCGAAGCAGCCTTAATACAATTTTTTTGTTCCTTTGTTTTTTTATTTTTTTATTTTTCATTGTTGACATGCCGTTCTCTTCGCGGCCCTTGTGCAGCGCTTTGTGACCCTCGGGTGAAAGGCGCTATATAAACGCTATTATTATTATTGACCATGCAAATAAATCGGCAATGGGTTTTCGAGAATCAGGTGCCGCTTAGCGACCTGAGACAACATTGCTTTACCAGTCATAAAAACCACACCTCGACACACAGGGCTAACCCATGCAATGCTGAAAGCCAAACATTTTTTTTATTGTGTAATAGCCCAAGCTAACCCGTTACAATGTTTACAACAGAGCTGAAAATCATGTAACCATACTCATAATTACAATTGAGCTGCGGTACTTACAGATGACAATGTGTATTTCTGTACGCTGTAAATATTATAACACATTTCGTGCTGTATAATAAATAGTTCAGCTTGAACCGTAGAAAGTGTATATGCACTGTATGAGGATGGCCCAGCGCCCGGTGGAAAAATAAATTATTTTTAAAATGATCCAGGGAAAGTAAAGTGAAACCAAGTTGGTTTTCACGAGTTAATGTTAGGCAGATAATGAATGATGCACCAAATCACCCATTTAAATCGAATATATGCTCAATTTATAACTTAGGCATATTATACATCATTGGTACACTTAGAAAAATGGCACTAACAAAAAAAGCACAGATGAAGAGAACAAAAATCAAAAACACAAAACAGCCCACTAATAATGAGAGAAGGAAATGGATTCTTGACATGAACTCAAGTCAGTGATTGCCTATTCAAATGACCATTTGAGAAGGTGCTTATCTCCGGTTTACAGACTTAAGCCAGTGATTGAAACTGCACATTCCAATGGCAGGACAACCACTGTTGACTTTTTCACAAAGTGCTACTCATTAATGACCCCGGTGTGATGATGGGCCAAGTCAACCCGCCAAGTCAACCCGCCAGCCAAGATTTGAACTCGCGACCTTCCAAAATTGCCAGCCACTCGCTCGACTATTTTCACACATACGTGAACGACCCCGAACTGAAGGTACAAACTCCCCACATCTATGGGAGGGACCATTTAATCCACAAGTCAATTGCGACTGGTGATCCACTGCGGACACTCGGGTAACTAACAAACGAGGCTCACCTTACACCCTAAGTGCTAACCTTGTAAAACAAAACAAAAACCCTTCAACTACTGACTATCTACAAAGTGGCATTATTTTAGCAAACCGTGAAACAATGATAACTGGCTTAATTTATTTTCGCCCAGTATCTGAACTCAGAATCTTTAAACTGCAAGTGCCGTGCTCAGACACTTTCTTACCCTGCAGGATGCAGGCAGTCTGCCTAAACAAACGTATACAGGGGAAGGTTTCAGTAAGAGTGACCACATATTGTGCACATTCCTTTGAAAGCGAACAGTGAAAGATACATTACAGCAGTTTACTCCCTAACAAAAACACGAGCCTCCCACGCTGTCAATCAGCATTCCATCGGACGTCAGTGTTAGTCTCACATCACATTTAAGCCCACAATTTCTCTCCCATTAGCGCAAGAAAAAGAGCGCCGATTTAAAGTCTGAATAATGTGAGTGGTGAGCATGGTTCAAGCCGCGCTGGCAACCAGAAAACGCAGGCCACACAAACAACCAGAATGTGGGGCTGTTACACAACCAGCTTACGGTTGGCATAATCCTTCCTGGGCGTGACCCATTTACTGCAGCCATCAGACATGTATGAATCCAGTGCAGTGAAGGGATATAAACATGGACTCCATGACCTCTACTGACTGCATTCAACTCGCAGTGAAGGAGACTGAATTCTTGACCAATCCAAGTAATCAACTTAACTTGCTTTACGTCTATGGGTACCTTTTGCCAGTATACAGATGAAGTAAACATGGAAAAACGTATCTCGTTGTGACGTGTCTGCAGCAGCTACAGATACATGATGTTCATGGTAGAGGGATATGCATATATCTGGTTGGGATGAGTTCAATTCCTGGCCAATGCTAACACCATCGGTAAGGACACTTCTGCAAAGGATGATGGTTGTTGGATGAGATTGGTGATGGATTGGTAGCCTAGCTGCCATTGCAAACTTGATATGTGTTCGATATGTTGCAAATGTTGCATATGTCCACTCTTTTAAAGTGCAATATGCTCCTTAGAATGTATTCCCATTGCACGCGGTTTCTGACAATGGATGGATGCAATGTTTAACCGTTTTAACTACTTCGCCTGTTTTTGTCTTTATTTGGTCACGTCTTGTGCAATTATTTGTGTAAATGTTTCCGTTATGTTCTTGTTGTTCATTGTGTTAACTTGTGATTTTATATTGTATTATTTTTTTTTACCTCACAAGTTTGTTGTGTCACAGGAATCCCGCAAAGAGCTTGCAAGCTCACTGGGTATTTCCGCTGCAATAATAAACATCCATCTATATAAGGAAAGTGCCTGAAAGGATAACCGCTGCAGAGACAGAGCAATACGATTGGCTCCTGTGCAGCAGCAATGTGGATTGTGGCATCACAAGACCCTGAGGAATATGATGACATATGGAAGCCCGAATCCAGCAGTTTATTGATCATGGCTGGTAATTAAGTTACACATTAAATATTATTTTCTCAAAGTGAAAATGTGCCAATACTCACAGGCATTCAGCCATGATTTTAACCATTGTGGCCTTGAACGGGTGGAAAAAATTACACATTCCTATGGTAAGGGCCAGGCGACCCACAGGACAACTGTGGAGCAATGATGAGGGCGAAAAACACGCTATTTTAATTTTATTATTATCACTAAGCTCGTTTACCCAGGGGAGCACCACAGTCTCACGACTGTTTTTCAGAAGTAGGGCTCCGATCATTGCTACGTGTAGAGTAAGCCCAATTGAGTCATTTGTAATAATTATTGATGTTGCATGCTGAAATGCCCAACCTGCATGTTCCACTTTTACATTTGTAAAACCTGCAGTGTTGAAAAACAACAACTAATATTTCCACACAAACGGAACTATAAATATTTAGTGTTAAAAATAGAGCACAGTTTTATTTTAACACGGACCAACTCAACTGAACATTTGTATTCATATGAAACATTTTGCTAAACGACAGAACACCACAAAGTACAATACACGAAAGACCGCATGTGGGCCACAGTTCCACACCTCACAATGACCCCGGTGACCTGTGCTTGATTTCTAACCGGCAAACACCAATTGCCCACGCTAATATAAGCTAAGATTGACATAATCCTTCCTGGGCACGACCTATTTACTACAGTACTCCTCCTCAGATACACATTAAGCCATTGTCCTTTGGGCCCATCAGAATAGGCCCGTGGAGCTCCACGAATTGAGTTAATTCCCAACTAGAGTGCTTGATTCCTTGAGCACACCTGGTAAGGGTTCAAGCCAGCCCAACATCCTTCAGGCCACCAGAGGTTCCTCCGTCATAGCACAGGACTCGCTATACTAGACTGTTTGTCTCATCCACGTTGGGTTCAAGCACCACACTGCATGTCACAACAACACGCTCACGCACCCACTTACGCTGACACCCTTTCACCCACACACGTAACCACTCACTCACCGCACTGCAAGTCATAACATTTCTCTTCCTGCTCGTTCCCGCGCACGACTCTACGTTGCATTTCTCTGTCATCGCCCCGTTCCCCTAGCTAATCTTTCCAAATTCAACTCTCATCTCTTACAACTTTGACGGTGCTGCTTGTTGCTGGCCGCTTTGCCCACTTGGGCACGATCTGTAAGGACCACCTTGCGGTGCACGCAGCTGACTGGTGGGTCACGACCCACTGCTTGCGCATCGTTGGCTTAACGATTGTGGTCCCTCGGGCCTGTGCTCAGCAAACGTTTAAACGAAATCGATTGGGCCCGAGATTGTGAGACCAGTACCCAGCAGGTGTGTCTCACACACCGCTAGTGTGAAATGAATTTCATCCCCTTCACAGGCCCGCATGCGAACACATATGGTTATCACGCACCTTTCCCCACCATCGTCCCCACTCACCAACCAACCCGGCCACAAAGACTGAGATCCCCTTGTATCGCCCTTAACAAACTGTTCGGGGAAGTGCTGTGAGTGAGCATCTATGAAAGCCGGCATTCGCTTACAAAACAACCATCTTCTACTTTGTGATTATTTTTAATGCATCATGATTATCTGAACTGATCGCCTAATTACATTACTCGGGCATTCACGCTGCGATCACGAGCGAGCAGACAAATATGTCACGCTGGCACACTGCGGGCTCACAGTTAGGTCACCGGGCGGCCTATCTCCACTCACCTCCATTCCGTACGGCTGACCGAGAACAAGAAAAATAATAACAGTTATGCAAGGTGCCAAGTAAAAAATATATATATTTCTTGTAAGAAGCAATTGTTGTAAAACGCTTTCTTGTATTATCTATTTCCCAAAGCGTTATATAACCGGTTATATATGACCCACATTTGCTTTTTACGTAACCTATCAAAAGGCGATAAATTACAAACGCAATATGAAAAGCGCAAGTAGGACGACCCTCAAAGTCACATGTAATATAAACAGGAACTGCCGAGAAGCCCTCTCATTTCACCGTCTCCTGACCCATGCTGTCCAATAACAATTATAATGCTAATACGCAAGACTCAACAATACGCATAGCTGACATCTCAACTGGGGTAGAACACAGCTGTCACGGTTATCTTACAGGTGTACTGCTGGCCAGATTAAATCATCACAAAGGTTACGGTGACATTCTGTGATGTGGTGAATGTAATTATCATCTATCCGCAGTATGCACTATAATAGCAAAGCATTACAAACAATTAAATGTTTTCAGTCCCGAATCACTCCAGAGACTACTGGTTGGATTAACTCACTTAGCAAGTAACATGAACATAGTTTATAAACGTCTCAGCTGTTTCGCCTTGTGCCGTTAGATGAGAGAATTGGTGACATCAATGGGGGAGAGAGGGAGTTTGCAGGGGGTTTCCAGCCTTAAGGATGCAGGATGTGGGAGGTGGTCACCATTGTTAAAGGGCCACGCGTAACCGGCAACAGAGGAATCGGCGATTGTGATTGTTGCCGATTAATTGAATGGACTAAATGTCCCAGCTCTATGGCCAGTACACCCGCGACCCCACAGCACTGCTTCCCTGACACCGTGCTGACTCAATGAGTCAAAAACCGCTCCTTGAAAGCGGCTTTGTGAGCTGCCAAAGTGGTGGCTGAATTCCCGTCTAGCGTAATACACAGCGATGGCTGTAAAATGTCCTCATAAGTAACTGCCCCTAGGTACGGAAAATAGTTTATGGTGGCTCTAAGCCACACGGCTCAAATTACAATCGAAAGGTCACGATTTACAAGCCGAGTCAGCCACTGACCCAGCCCACCATTCCTCCAAGGTCAAAGATGGCCAATCGTGTGAAGTCAACAGTGGTTGCCCTGTGGACAGAATGGCCCCTATTCTAAGAATGTGACATTTCTCATATTGGCTCAAGACTATCAATACAGACGAGCACTGTGCAACAATTCTTAAAGGCATACCAACTATCACTTCAGCGCTGCAATAGCTAAGAAGGAAATGTGATCTCCAAGAAATATAACGGTGGCAAAGAAGAACCAATCCTTAAGCTGGACTGTCGCCTACCAGTTGAGTAACTTACGCACGTTCATGGAGCCAATGACGGACTTCACCCTGTGCGTTAAGATAGCTTATTGGGGTAAGACCCCTCTAAACCCATGGCAGAATTTACGAAGGACAGGCCCACGCATGCATGCAAAAGTTGCATATCCCAAACGGATGAGGAGCTAGGTTGAAAGTTACCTGGCTCGCCTTACAAGGTAGCCTTTGTCACGTACTGTTATATAACAACCGTGACCTTGTGCCAGGCCACAAAAGGAGTCCTATTTTTTTTTTATATAACAATCTGCCTTGAGAGCATAAGCAACGAGCGAGCTACTTACTGGGTGCTGCCTGTCATAGCTCGCATGAGCCACCCCAACGGCCGTCCTTAACAAAAGCAAAACAACATCCCCAAAAAATACACAACTCCTAGCGACCCACTGATGAACAGATGAAAACACACACGAGCACGAGAAACCATCACAACCCTATTCAGGGAGGGAGCAAATATTCTGGCACAGCTGCTTTAGAAAATCGGGCTTCAGTTAAATGAAAACCAGGTTTACCATTAGCAGCTGTCAACGTCCGCCGTACATCATATACCTATAACACTGCCGTTCTAGAGGAGGAAGCATAACTATGACCTCCACCCAAGCACTGAGATACCACCACCACTATTGAGAGCACCATTCAACGGGTGCAACGCGCCCGGTGAAAATGCGCGCGTTTCAAAAGTATATTATTATTATTCACTTGAGGCCAGTGAGTCTGGCATACAGTGTTTGTTGAACCTGTAGAGGTTTAATAGGTATCCTCAAGCAAACCTCCCAAGTGCTCCTCTGCTGAGCCATGATGCTGCTAAGGGCCTCGTGGATTGAGCCCTGCAATGCGCCTGAAGCTTGATAGCACTCGGCTAACATGCTAACACAATACACATACTCCATCCATGCATGCATCATTCTCTGTTGAGAAGTTGCCCCGCTAATTTGGAGTCCCCCAATAATTTCCCACCTCTGTCTCTCCCACCCCCGAATTGCTCGTCTCCTTCCCTTAATATTATCTGTGCTCACTGCAAGACTACTGGCCGATCCTCTGCAATAGATAGCTTGTGGGGGAATAGTCTTACAAGCCATTCGGTTTTCTGATAAGGGGACGGATGGGAATTTCAACTCAGCGACCGCATAGCTACTTCTCTGGCCTTTGCTGCTGCTGTTGATGAAGTACTGTACAGCTATCATGTGGCCATCATGTGACGCCACGCATTTAGACAAGGATTGCTTGTCCTTATTTAATGACTTGCAGTGTTTCACCTCCTACGTCTGAACTGTGTCCTTGGGGAGTGTCAACTTATGAACCATGAAATGTCCTGTTTAGACATCCTTTTCGGGAGAAAGTCTCTCACGCTGCCCTCCTCCTTAAGAGTGCGATGAACGCGAGCGATCACCACCCTTCTCCCAAAATCTCAGGAGGGGAGCGGCTATCTTTACTGTAAATAGTGAGCACTGCAACGTCCGTGTCTAGCCACATAGGGTATATGCCTTAAACATGCGAGATAGTCTCTCAAACTTCCTCAGTAAACGCGTGCAAGTTTGCAAAATTCCAGACACGTCACGTACACTGCGCCGTGTTTCCAGTGAGCTCATGGATTGCCCACAGATGCTTCGTCATGTGACTACGGCATGTTTGGCGTTAATCCAGATGGTCCTCTCCACAGCCTATTTCAATCCCAGGGGCTCGCACTCAAGTAGGAGCTTTAGACCCGCGTGATGGATCCAACAGGTTTCTCGACGGTGAGAAAACTGTAAAATGCTATCCGTAGTATACCTATTTTTACGGGTGAGGTCACGTAAAAATACACGTGTCGTAAACCCACCTGCAATCAAAGTAGGAGCGTTCACGTCGCGATCCCTGTCAGGTAATACTTGGTGTTGCCTGCGAATACTACCAAACACTTCGAAGCCGAGCTGAAAGACAACGATGTCCAGAAGCTGACCATCGTGCTTCGAAGAATCGCAAAAAAGAAGAAGACCAACACAGCCGATTACTAAAGTTTGTCACGTGAACAAAACGTGCCAATTCTCTACTATTTCAGCACACCAGTATGTCGGAGAGCGAAGCCACAACATTTACAATGAAGGTATGACGTTTCGCTGATAGTTGCAATCAGCTTCATCAAGAACAAAGGTTCTGGCGAGAACCACCACTGGCCTCCGAGCCCCTGCTGTTTTCAAACCAATGATAGAAATTGGAAAACACGAACACAATAACGGGGCACGTTTCCAACTTCTCAGCCCGACATCTATTTACTCCAGCCATCAAATAACGGGATGCAGTACTGAAATATACTGTACGTATCGAAGGCAGTCCATACAAGCACTTGAACATCCAGGATTCAACCTTTGAAATGTTCAACAATTTTTATAAAATCACGACCGGACAGTGTGTATCCGTGCTCAAGCAGCATTGCCATCTCCGGTGCAGAGATTCCAAATAACTGACCCCAGAGGGATGATTGCCTGGGGTTGACCCCCTAATCTTACAATGAAAACGCGCCACCTTTATTTATCAGCGTGTTGCCCTGCCTACAGCGCCCCACCGCTGCGTGTCGCCGCGATAACGCAGGCATGTACAAGCACACACGTATGTTGCAGTGCGCCAAAGTGTACTGCCAGAGTGCAGAGCAAATGAAACATAGTTTATTCGGCCAGAGACAAAACCTTCGACCGCACACGCCAACAAATCTAGCGCCACTGCAGCAACTTCAGAGGCGAGTACTGACGTTCAATCGTACAGGTGGGAGCTGTGCGCACAATTGGTTTGTGTTTCTCTTATAATTAAAGTGGTTGTTAACACACGATGCGTTTTACCTTGGGTTTTTTTACTTTGCTGAATATCCTCCTCGTCTCTCCCACTCCTCCTTCCCTGTCTGCTCCCTGAATGTCTCCTCCACTTAAATATATTCAATCATTGTTTTGACAGCAGGGCTGCTGCCTTGGTGCAATGATTATCACAATGAACTTGCAAGCCACTAGTTTGCTGGTTCCATCTCCCAACAGCAGCAGTTGAAACGATGGTGTTACTTAAATTGCCGCCTGTGTCCACCCAGCAGTGTGACTGGGTAACACCAGTTTAGTCCACAGGTCGGCAAACAGTTGGAACATAGTACTTGTCACACAGATGACATGCAACGTGATCGGTGCAGGTCAACTTGGCAGCGTGTTTATGACCAACTAAACTAGGGGGACTGAGCAGCGGTTGAGGCGCCCTGCCCAAATCGCCAACTCTCGGGAGCAGAAAAGCCTTTCGCCTACATTCTTGATGGCGTGACAGGACGGCGCTCTAATACAGTTCTTGATTCGCCGCAGTTGACAGTAGCGTCTGTTGACTTGCCGCCTTACACGCAGCCTGAAATGAGAGCCTCGAAGTCCAGCATCACGCCAAGGTCACCGACTGACAGCGACGGCATGATAGATGCGCCTCTGAACATTAGCGGCGCTGTGCTCAGTTGCTGTTGGTAACATGCAGTTGCTGTTACGTGCATGACGTCAGTTTTCAATGGGTTCAGTTTCAGCCGGTTGGACTGCATCCAAAGGACAATGCTGTCGATGCAGCCAAGTAAATGGCACTGCTCTACTTTAGAGCTGACCGATTTCCCAGACGGTTACACCTGGGAGTCATCAGCGTAGCGCGAGCCGGTACATCGTCTTGACACTACACGGATGTTGGCAGCGTAGCGCAGCAAGTCCCGGGCCGTGGAAGATCGACTTAAACCAGAACCGATCGACTTGTGGTCAACTCGATATGGACGTGACGGTGGAGCGCAACTGATCGAATGCCAGACGACGGACGAATGCGAGATGGCTATGTCACCGGACAGTCCCCTGGGTGGGATCCCCTATTGGTGGACAATCAGGGGAAGGCCTCGGCCAAAATGGCAGTTTTGAGGTAAATTTAATACTCATAGTAGCGGTACAAATTATCATCGGATATACAGTACTTATTGTTGATTTTCTTTGAGAAAATGTGGCGTTACTGTGGAGATGGACTCAGGTGATAGGGCTCTGCGGACATCCATCCATCCATATCAAGAACTGGGAGGGGAGACTGTGGCATTTTGGGTATACCAACTTAACCTACAATGGCTGTGCACACACAAACATACAATTCTTAACACGTGGACACATTTACGCGTGATTTGATCGTGTCCAAAGACAAAGGCAATAGGTCTAAACGTATGCACAGGGCGGAAGTGGTGGTGGCTTTGCAATAGCACGGTAACCTTCCACAAAGACAAAAATAAAACAAATCCGATTGCAGGATTTGTAGCTTCTTTACAAATGTATAAATATACACTTTCAAGGCTCAATTTGCATATTTATACATCCTTTTCAAGGACATATTATATATACAACAGTTGAGATACACAGTACAGCCTTTTATTGCACTGAATTGCATTCCACCTTGGCACCACGCTTAGTATCCTATTATTTCTACATTCATAACTTCACATTAAAATGCGTAAACACAAAACACTGCTTGCCGGGCCTCACGCCAAGCAGACCGCACTCTAGAAACACAACCGATCCTGGCGACCACAAAGTGGCTTCCCATCCCTTGCGCAAGTTGGCAGCCACACAATTTTACGCCCCGACTATCACTGCAGAGGGTGTACCCAACACTTTTTCAAAGCACTGTACAAACAAATCCCATTTAATGTATACAAATATAGTTGAAATGTCCATTTTGAGCATTTCCTTTCGATCGATCAAAAGGTCCACTAAGCCCCACGGTTGAGTATAAAATATACGTGGACATAAAACGTCAAGCGGGAGTGTCTTTGATGCGCGAGCGAGTGGAACCGGGCCAGTGGTATTACCTGCGAATTCTACCAAACACTTCAAGGCCGAGCTGAAAGACAACGATGTCCAGAAGCTGACCGTCGTGCTTCGAAGAATCGCAAAGAAGAAGAAGTGTGGACGAAACGCCGAGCTCCCACGGCGAGCCCCACGCTATCCACACGATAATAATAATAGTAGTAGTAAATGCTATTTATAACGCGCATTTATTCATTAAATTTCGAAGGTATTAATTTGAAGAGAGAATGACTCAGAAGCATGAAGAAACCTCAGAGACATGAGGAAACCACAGAGGCGGAGGAGGCAGCCAGGAAAGTGGTTTGCCGGCACCAACATAATGCCCCACACTGCGTCCTAAATATTATGATGTTATCCGCCAATTAATTAATGAGTTTTTTTTAGTTGTGGGAGGAAACCGGAGAAGCCGGAGGAAACCCAAGCACAACAGGGGGAAAACACACAAATTCCACACAGAAAGGCGCCTGAGGCGAGAATCGAACCGCTTCAGGCAAGACTATTCTTTGTGCCACACGCAATGGCCAATAGCCAACCGCCATGTACACGTACGTACAATTTCTGCACTACGCGTATACTGTGGAATAGAGCAGATTGCATACCCTATACAGACTCAGACTTATCCCCTAGCCTGCAAGTCAGTTTATCCATGGTCCTATTCTTCCTATTATCTGTGGGGTCTTTTGCACATCCCACTTTATGGAACGGTTTCCAATTTGCCATTTTATTTATCAGACGAGCAGCTTCGTGGCACGTTCATCATACTGATGGTTGCTTATCAAAGCTGTTCTTTTGGGATAGCCATGCTGTACCCTCTCCCTCGCGACGTTTCGCCTCCCGCGTTGGAGGCACTTCCAACGCGGGAGGCGAGAGAGAGACAGCATGTACATACAATAAATTTACAGTAAACAAGCGAGTTCTCGCAAAAACTAACGTGAAAAGTGATAAGCCAGTGTCCCGAATATCAGCCCTGTGCAGACGGCAGAATGCTGTGTTTTTTTTTACTCGATTTCAAAGTAAGCTGGTGGTGCAAATTTTATTGTTTTTAAACAGCAGTAAATTCACAGCCAATGATTGAAATATTAATTTTAAAAGGCAGGTTTGGCTGGACCATGGAATTCCAGCACGTCTAAAATACGCACCACTGGCCACACGGGAAAATCAATGCCACCTTGTTACAGTGGGCAAGTAACCGACAGTGAGAACTGTGCGATTGAACCACAAGAGGGAAGAGTCGAGTTGCGCTTGGATCAAGCCCAATCTAGGAAATATACTGCAAATGTACAAACTGCAGCCAGTTAACAGCCACGTTTTTATAGCTTGAAAGAGCCTCTGTCCACCCTAGCAATGCGAGTCCATGTTCCCCTGCCAGGGCTGGCTCCCAACAAAAGTATTCCACACTTGCCGTTAAAAATATGTTCTACATACTGTACAAAACAAGTAGCCGTGTCTCCAAACCGAACCTGATATTTGTTTGGGTGACAATCGTGCGCCGTGGCCAATCCTCCGAGACAGTGGTAAACATTGCACATTGTTTTGACTATCAACTGCGGCCTTGCACCAGAGCAGATCTCATTTCATTGACCTCGGGGATACCGATGGGCTGAGTCAAGCCCCGACGTGGATTTAGACCAATATTACAGTATTCAAAACGCGAGGCCCGTGCTTTTAATAGTAATAGTATTTGTTTTCATTTATAACGCGCACATATTCATTCACTGTCGAAGGTACCCATTCGACAAGAGAACGACTCAGAGGCCGCGAGAGGAAAGCACAGAGAGGCGGAGGAGGCGCCATATTGCCACACACTGCTTCCTATATCGGTCAATTAATTCACGAGTATTTTTTTAAGTTGTGAGAGGAAACTGGAGAGCCCGGAGGAAACCCACGCAGAACAAGGGGAGAACACACAAACTCCACACAGAAAGGCGCCCAAGGCGGGAATCGAACCTGGAAGGTTGAGGGAGTCGATGTCGGGAATCGATGTTGGAAATCGATACTTTGGAATCGCTCGTAAAGTTAGTCATGTAATAATGGAGCTTTTGCTGCAAGATAGATGCGTATTTTTAATGAAGAAAAAATACCCATTGAGTTTTAAAGCTCCCCACGCTACTCCTGCGACACAACAAACACGCGAACTGACAAAATTACAAACTAAAAAACGAAGCAAACTAAACCAAAA
>JAZEWU010000015.1:7753507-7776502 GCA_036362915.1 Geotria australis
GCCGCTGGCGCACTGCGCTATAAACCCGGTGACCCCAGTACGATTTCCGGATACGGTTGCCACCTTGTCCCGTTTTTCCCAGGACCGCCCCCTTTTGAGGCAGCTCTTCTAGGAAATGTGCACGTTTTCCTGGAACAAATCATTCAGTCTGGGTTTTTTGTTCCCAGTTACACGTACAGTCTCGCTCTCGTACTCCGTTTATCCCCACGATATATATCCTGGGTTTGGTGCCTCTGCGGTTGCAACTCTATTCTTGGCCATAGCTATATTCTGTCCAGGGCCTCCCCTTCACCAACAAACTTGACCAACGTGGTGAAGTATGGACAATACCCCCCCCCACATGACCACATAGCGTTGGGGAATCCTTCATACAGAGAGCTGTAAACATTTTATTTGACTCAAATTGTGAGTAATACTGTAGCTGTCGTGGCTGCAGTATCTCTAAACGACAGTACCACGTCCGAGAAACATCTTTAAACTCATGACGTAGAGAACAGTGCTTTTATACTTCAGAACTACAAGACGGTACAGCACTGTACGGCACTACTTTGTATATACTGTATTGTATACGTTTCTCGGCACATTCTGGCAGTACTGTAGATAATACTTGTAGAATCTCCCTTGGTGACTGTTTTACTGCACTGTTTTGCTGCCATCGTTTGAATTTACGGAAAACTTGAATCCACAGAGCGGGAGCATCCTGACTTCGTATCGTGATATCACAACCGGTACACACAGAGGCTACCGTCCTGCCGCCAGCCCGACGCAAAGCAGGAAGATGGGCACATTCCTTCCACAACCATTACACCCTTCCCCAAAGCACTCCCGCTCAGGGTAATTAATTAATTCATTGTCAGTACGTAACCCATTAATCACGCAGAAGGTTGCAGTCATCCAGGGGCCTATGCCGGCAGACACGGCGTACGGCAGAGTTGTACTTAGGATGGGACGCCAGTCCATCGCAGGGCACTTTAGTCAACAGGCCAATTAACCTCGGCAATGTATTTGAACTGTGGGAGGAAACCGGAGTACCCGTTGAAACCCCACGCGGGCATGGGGCTAACATGCAAACGCCACACAGAAAAGCATCCAAGCAGGGAATCGCACCAAGTTCCTTGTTGCCGTGAGGCGGCAGCGCTCCTCACTGCGCCAGCGTGCCGTCCGCCCCCCAGGGAAATTCATCAGGATGCAAATTCATCAGCCGCTCCATGCGGGCATGTTAAATTGAACCGTATATATTATGAGCCACGGGTTTCTTATACTGTACTGTTAATGAGGCTGAAAAGCTTGCAAGTGTGCATGCAACAGTATAGACGTTGAGGGTCTCATTGGTACCGTCTGCTCCACGATATTCTTGACCGTATGAGCTTCTGCAACTCATTTACTGGTCTAGCTTGACAGATGCAAACAGTAAATGGGTGCTGTTTAAATAAACATATTCATGCACGCTGTGGTTGTCTGCGAAATATTCTGTTTGGAATGCTAAATGTGCCAATCATGCCAAGATTATCAAAATGTATAATTTACAGCCCTTTGTCAATTCACTGTTGGATGGAGGCCTCCCCACACAATGTCAATCATTGAGGTTGTTTGACCATATTTTAAAAAGCTCTTCAGTCATGTTGGTTAAGGATAGCTATCCAGGTTAACCGTGGCTGCGATTTGCCACATGATGGGTACATAAGAGCAAGGTTTATGACAAGAATGCTGGCATAAAACACGTAGACCAACCCGAGAACAATTATCGATTATTGTATTATTCTCCCTCCTCAACTTTCACTAATCTTACAGTATTATTTAAGTTAACACATTAAATATTTAATGCGTTATCTAGTATGTGTGCAGGTGTTAGGTGGATCAATCCATCAGTGGACTGATTATCGCTGATGATGATTCACGAAAAAAACCCAGCCAGCTGGTGCTATCATGACCTTTCTGTGATAATGTAAGCATCACTTTGGGACAAGCTGGCTGTGCTAGTGCAATAGGGATACTGGCCTCTTTAACACATGGATGTGTTAAAAATGTTACTCTTTATATGCATGGTGTTCGTGTATAAATATAGATCGAAACTCCAGACTATACAAGTTGTAAATTTAAAATGTAAATTTACAATGCCTTTATAATGTAGAAGCAGCATAAATACAGCAAGGTACATTAACAATTACAGTGAATCAAGTGTGCACTACGGGTTGTGTAATGTTACTGTACTTTCAGAACAGCTGAAATCACATGACGAGACCATTACTCTCTCTTCAGACATAAATCATTGCTCAATTTTATCGTGCTCCATTTCTAAAATACTTTCCAATGTTGTAACAGTGCACACGGCAACTAATAACGGTATGCACACAACATTCAAGCAATATGTTGACATACATAATGAATAGTACGTGTAAATAAACAGCCCTCAGTCAATCCACTGCTGGATGAGGGTCTCCCCAATGTTGTGTGAGTAATAGGGATAATATGACGACACTTCACAATGCTGGTCAGAGAAAGGATCCGCAACAGGGGTAGCAGAGAAGTACAGTACAATAATAGATATGCTGCACTGCCCTCTGCTGCCGACCACACAGTCCTGCAGTCTATAGCAGAATTATGGCAGATTGTAAATAGTGCACTAGGAGATTATAAAGCATCCATCCATTTTCAGAAACCGCTTAATCCTATACAGGGTCGCGGTGAGCCGGAGCCTATCCCGGCAGACACAGGGCGCAAGGCAGGATGGGACGCCAGTCCATCGCAGGGCGCCTGGGGAAATTTTGTCAGTACGCCAATTAACCTGGCAGCATGTCTTTGGACGGTGGGAGGAAACCGGAGTGCCCGGCGAAAACCCACGCGGACACGGGGAGAACATGCAAACTCCACACAGAAAGGCACCCCGAGCCGAGATTCGAACCCGGGACCTTCTTGCTGTGAGGCGGCAGCGCTACCCACTACGCCACCGTGCCGCCCCCGATTATAAAGCATGTAGAGTTAATTTGGCTTCAGTAATTAGCAGTACTATGGCCAGTATATTGCAGGTGATTGATAAGGGCGTAGGAAGGCAGATTTGTGAATGGGATAGTAGAACGAGTAGATTGTGATTGGGAAGTAAGTGGGGTACGGTATTTTGAGACAAGCGGGCCTCAGTCCTGGATGCGGAGGATGCTTCGTTTTTCCAGATCAGATATCTCTTTGAGCAGCTGTGCCACATTATATCGCAGCTCTTGGAACTTACTCACGGGCACCTGGTAAACATAGAAAGAAAACGCACACAAATATATTACGAACATCTTCTCTCTGTGGAAGGTCAGCAGTGGTTGTCCTATGATTGTCCCTTTCCATAGAAATGTGGACTTTCCACCAAAAGGTCAGGGCCGACCAGTGAAGAAAAGCACCAATGTTCATTTTTGTATTTTTACTTTGAATAGACTTACAGCTTCTCGCTTGTTCTATGTGGATTTACAATTGTACACATAGTGCACATCACATAACACTGCATGCCAATCTTGCTTCCCCTGTGAGGTCACATTTTCAGTTGATCACTAAACAAAAAAAATCCTGGATCATCCGAAATGTCATATCTAAGCCCGATTTTTGTACCTTTTTATTCATAAATCTAAACATCGTGAACACATTCCTTATATATGCACGTTTACAAGGTGTGTATGTATACATTAGTTTCACCTCAAACTGGTGAGTAGAGCCATCGGTCAATGAGAGCTGCATCAACACGGAGGGACGCAAGGCACGAGCCAAAACACTACGTACACACACAATAAAGGCTCATGTTAAAGGGCCTCAGGATAATAATATCAAAGACAACTTTAATACTGGAAGCTACTTGATGAGTACAAACAACGTATATGAGGTACATTTATATTTACTTGTAAGTCTAGCAAATAGAAAATCGTGCAGCAATTTGAAAGGTAAAGTAAACAGTTTAAATAGGGTATGGAAAATTAAATCCTAATGTCACCATCTGCATTGGCAAAGAAATGTTTGCAGCGGACATGCATACCTTTACTGGCCAATTATATAACGCATTTATAACCCAAATGACACCTTTAATTAATGCCATATATCTACTCTAAACCTTGCACTGCCGTAATTAACACATGGGTTTACATGGATTATGATATCTCTCGTTGTGGTTGATGCACTATGTGCCTGCTTTACACTGTGGGTGAAACGGCAAAGTGGTTCGGATGGCGAATGCGTTAGCACATTGCCTACAGCGAACGTGACTACTGCGCTTAGTGGGAAGTGATTCATCATTTTTTATCCTGCAGGGCACAAATCAACCACACGCGGCTCTCCCTGCAAGTTGCAGCATGAGCGAACATGTTGTATTCCTTCCCTGCTCTAAGTCTAAACATCCGTCCAACACCCTACACCCGTGGCGTCACTGGGAACCCCAGGGAGGCATTACCTGCCTCAAAAAGACTTCGGGCAAGCTGAAGCTAAAGTGCGAGAAACTGAGCACAACAAATGGGCTGGTTATATCGACGTAGTGTTGTTAAGTATACCTCTTCAGTTCTGCTCTGCTGATAAAAAATATAATTTGTCACAGACTTTTCGTAAGCACACATATGATGATTGTGTAATGGCAGCATCATAGATGATGACATCAATGTGTTTTTATTCCTCCACACAGGATTCCCCAATACTGTTGTTAGAGCAAAGGGAATTCAGTGGAAATGTGCAGATCACGTAATGAGAATGACTGATAAGTGATGGGCAAAATGAACCACAGAAAGGGATGGATACTGAGAGTAGACAAAATAAAGATGAAATCAACAGTTTGCAGGCCACTATTGGACAGGAACAGCTAAAAAACAAGGAATGGAAGAAAATAGGGCAGGCCTTTGCCTCTCAGTGGGACATTACAGACTGACAACAGTGACCACAGCAATACAGCTAAAGGAGGTGGAAGCACCTGGTAGAAATGGCCACGTCCACTCGCCAGCGGCAGGTCTCCAGCTGCGGCAGGCTTCTTTGTGGCTGCAGCGACGCAGCATCCAGGGCATCTCGCCTGGGACAACACAGAAGGCACAGTTGGAACGTCATTCTCATGATGCTTAGCATGCTGTTATGCCTTCCATGTAGCAGTTCCCACACGGTGAATGATAACCGACGTTGAAGCTACTTGGGCATAGCTTTTGATTTTTTTAATTAATTTAACTAATAGCCTTTTGCAGCCAATATGATTCATAAGTGATATTTGGATTAGGCTACGTTAAAATGGAATAGGGCACATAAAGATGCTTGTGCACGTGATAATCTAATTTGTTTGGCCATGTTGGTGAAGGGTCTTATCACGGACATTAACATTGATTCCATCTAACTTTGCCTTAGCTTTGTTTTCTTTGCTGTTGCAATATTGACATTGGACCTGCTTTTTAGGTGTTTTCCTTTTTCCACTAACATAAGGGGGGCCACTACAATGGATTTTATTCTGAATACCGATCCCACGTATCGCAAGTTCAATCTTCTTCTTCTTTGCGATTCTTCGAAGCACGTGGTCAGCTTCTGGACATCGTTGTCTTTCAGCTCGGCTTCGAAGTGCATGGTAGAATTCGCAGGCAACACCAAGTATTACCTGACAGGGATCGCGACGTGAACGCTTCTACCTTGACCCCCACAAGTTCAATAGAACCATACTTATATATTCAAAAACACAAGACGCTATATGGCTGTTTTGTTAAAGTCTAGCTCTCATACCCACACTGTAACAGACTACTCTTGCTTTAAATACCCATATGTTAACACTAAAATGTGGCCCTTTGCTTTGTTGACAACTCTGTATAACATAACCATATTGCATAACGAAAACCTTAAAAAGGTACCTAAACAGTCGTCAGTTAGACTTGACGGTTCATCGAAATCAAGATGTGGCACCAAACACTGCCATCTAAACATGTCATTTTCGGTGTCCCCTTTTATAAGTGATCTGCTTACACACTACTCTGCGGCCAGTTCAGCATTCTTTTTTTAAATCAAAGATTACACTGGCAAAAGCACATCAGTAACTAACGTCTTTAATACTGCATGAGGTGTTAGTAAGTCTGACCAATAATTTAAATTATTTAAATGAGGTGATAGGGTAATACGAATTATTGCAGTTGTAATCAGTCAGTCAGTGAGTTTCTTGAATCTGGAAGGAACCGTTGAGCTATGTAGCTCTTTTTAACAGTTGTCCAGCGGGGAGGCATAAGCAAGTTACAACATCTCAGGGCACCAGGGGCAGGACAATTAACCTAAGCAGCATGTGACTTAAACATGCAAGGGCCAAACATAATTACTGTTACCATACTTTTGGGAAAGGTAATTTTACCGAGTAACATTTTTAAATGATACACATAAGATGAGAGAATATAAACAATAGATTTGTTTGAAAACTATAGTAATGGCAATTACAAAGTTTAAGCAAAGCTTTACTTCTCTGGTCCATAACCACAATATACTTGAGCGATATGATATTTTCACAGGACCTTGACAAAGAATTCAGTGATTTGACGTTTTTAGAATACCATGTTTTGATGTCTTAAATAATTACATAACTTATAATTATCATTCCTTTTCAACATCACCATTTGTATTGAGTGTGCAGTGTTTGTTTTCACTGTGTTATGTGGCATCCAACATGTGGACAGTGCCGTGCGACGTTACGTAACCAATACCATAGGACGCATTGGCCAAGTGATATAACTGCCCTCATTTAGATTTGACTGCATTTGCAAAGCACCACACCTTAATCAGACTGGATATGTGAGGCCTTGATGAGTATGTCCAAAAATATATATTTTCTAGACACATAAATGAGGTATGTTTTTTCAAGTCTTTTATACCACTCACCTTTTCCCATAAAGGACATTCACAAACTCGGCTATGTGTTTTTCAGGTATCCTGAATATAACATAACAACATAGAAATACAAGGTTGTGTTAGTGAAAATGAAGCATTTGTAACCAGCATACAAACGTTAAAAACAATTGCACCCATAATTATAGAACATATATTTTATTGTTTCATAGTTGGGTTTTTAATTCAAGAAAGAACACACCATTAATTAAAACATATTTTAAGTGAGCCAAATGGATTTGGGGCTGATGCTTGTGTCAAGGGAAGCACAACCTATACGTAATGTGGGTTCTCATGTGCTTTGAATACCATTGTTTCAGCCTGAAAAGCAGATGAGCATGCAAATGTTTTCCACCTTTGACTCGTGATCCACCAAAGTCATCCCATACTGCTTAGTGTCATTCAAACTTTCTCCAGCAAAACTTGACTAAATCCCTCTTATCCAAACTCCAGATGACCCAATGCAATACCACAAGACTTCTCACCAACACTGGCAAATGAGACCACATCACCCGAATCCTCAGATTGCTCCAATGGGTCCTGATTCAACTCTGAGCCATATGCAAGATGTATCTCAGCATCTGTAAAGTTGTTAAAGACTTGCCCCTTCATACCTCTCCCCTAGCTTCTAGTGTCCACCCTTTGCCCTCTGCAACATTAACCAAGCAGTTTTTTTCTCTCGAAACCATCACTTGGTCAGCTGCTGCATGACCTCTGCCCCTGCAGTATGGAATTCCTTCCTTCTGGCCAACTGTGTTGCCAACTGTGCTGCAAACCCCTCCCCCATTACCATACTCACTGGGCTAAACAATAGTACCCTTATGTGCTTTAATGTAAGGCACATTACATTATCTTTTCCTGAACAATTGAATTCGCAATTAATCATGAATAAAAGATCAATGTAAAGTAAGGAACTGACAGCATCATACACCGAAGGAGCAATTACCGGAGATTCTGCAGGTCTTCTTTGAACATCTGCAAATAAGAAAGGGTGAATGAATCATGGGTAATAAGACGGATGCCTTACCTGTCAAATTACGAATTTAGCATAAGAAACGCAATGATAATGCACCATGATGAAGTACATTATACATACATTTTTTGTACTCAGCTAAATACTACTTGGGACACCAGGGTGCACATGCCTTTAACACCAGATAGCCAAATTTCTCCTTGCAGTGGTCTTTCCACTACTCTCTGTTCATCACTGTCCAGGTTTTGCCTTGTTTAAACAAATGGTACCAGGAGATATTGGTCCGTAAGGCCAATTGGTCGATAAATTACTTTATTTTAGCGAAATTAACATCTGTTTCCAACAATCTCCACAAAAACACTGTGCGAATTTAGTTTGTAATTACATGAACAGCTTGCACGTACTTTAGACATGACCGTCCACTCGTCTATTCCTCCAAATGTGACATCCTGCCAGCTAAAAAAATTGTTTTGAAAAATAGTATGATAGAATTAGCTAATTATAATATTAGCATATTTTAGGACTTGCTAAATGTTGCTATGTGAACTGTGCTACAATAAAAATATATATTCTGTTATGCCTAGAAACTTAAATATAAATAATCATCACTAACAAAATGCGTGTGGAGAATTCAGTAACAGTAAATATAATTGCAAGTCTTTCATCAATTCGATTGTGTTCCCTTCTTCAAAATGCACCAAATTTAATATTTGGTGGCTGTAGATTAGGATCAATAGAGTATTCATAAATGCTACAGATACTTTAAACCATGTTCCGTTGCAAAATACTTATACATTTTTCATGAAAAGACACAGGCTAAATAAAACGTGAGATTTGACCACATGCAGAGGAGCGCAACATGACACAGAAGACCTTTGGCCAGATCTGCTGAGATTAACGGCTGGAAAATGCCGTGCACCATTACATACACACGGTGACATAACCAAAGGGAAGATATAGTGAAAGAGGCATGTGTTGGGATTAGGTGCATTGAAGCATACATTTCCCAGTTACAGATATCTGGTCGGCAGTTGGTTGAGCATAGCAAAGTCGCTCCAACCTTTCGTTTTGGCATCTAACCCCCACTACAACTACCAAATCTCTGCGTGCACAAGCCAGCCTAGTCAACTGCCTGCATACTCTTACCAGCATTTACGTTTCCATCTGATTGAACATGTACAACTACTCCAGGGCGGCAATGTGGCGCGTTGAGTAGCGCTGCCGCTTCACAGTAAGAAGGCCCCGGGTTCCAATCCTGGCTCGGGTGCCTTTCTGTAGTGCTGGGTGTGGATTGTGAAAAATAATTCCTGACGTCTTCGCAAAGGTTACATGTTGTTGTATCATTTTGTGTATTTCATACTACATTAGAAACAAGTTTTGCTGGCTGACGCACGGGTAAGTGTGCAAGTGGCCGGTGGTGTGGTCACCGCACACATCCGCGCACCGACATCACCCACGTCCCACGGTACTGAGCCGGGTTTGTGCGTCCCGCTGGCGTCACGACTCCCCCCACCGACCCTCCACCCCGGCGATTGATCTCACGCAAGCGCGCCGGCAGTACTAGTGTAATTTTAAAATTATTGTTATAAAGGAGCGTGAGAGTTCTGACAGGATGTGGACATTACCTAGGCAGCCGGGTTCATTGAATTCCATGAACTCGATGAGCATAAGACCCAAAAAAGCCAGTGCACACATGCAAAGCAGCACTGCTTCTAAACCCCACCTGACCATACCCTCCATGACCACCGCCATTACGTAAATAGTCTCGTGTACCCCTAGACATGGGTGCGCTTGCCAAACATTGGCAGTCGCTGCTATAGCGTATACACTAATACCAGACATTCGACGCACTATTGTTACAATAGCGCCACCGCGTGGCGGTAGTCCATTAAGTGGCATTGTCAAAGGAACAGTGCTGGTTACCCCACGGCAAGACTTATTAAAATTCAATTGACAAGCTAAAGTGGAGCATATTTTATACAGGCATGTGCTTTGCATCTCCAGCGACATTCCACAAGTAAACCACCCTGCCGCCCATAACAGCATTCCTCTTATACGCAGCACCTTGTTCATTCAAGCGTAATGCTGCTCGAATTCGATCCGATTCTTCGAAGCAAGATGGTTATATGACAGTTTCCCATTGCAACAAGTTCTTCTTTAGTTGCAGACAGCCCTTCAACATTTAAAGATGTAATAGTCAGTGCTGGCCTTAAAGGCGGCGGGCATTTGCCTCTCTTCTTGCTCGAGACCGAGGGGTTTCTGGTATCTGCTGAGCTTCTGGACATCGTTGTCTTTCAGCTCGGCATCGCGACGTGAGCGCTTCTACCTGCTGGTGTAGTTAACCTTTTCGTACCTCTTGTTTGAGTGAGGAGAGTCGCAGAGCAGCCTGCAGGATGGTGTATGCCCCCGAGATGACGTGGCACAGGTGCTCGTGAGACAGCGGCAGCGAGGAGGCCAATGCCTGCAGCTCCCGGGAGCATTCGCGGCCCTCCAGAGACACGGCCACGACTGCACGCGCAACCAAACACCACGCCGGCCGATGGGCTAGTCACACACAGCCGCTGCCCGAGGCTACATCCAGTCACATTTCCTGGTCGACTCGTGTTCTACATCACCTACGCGTGTCAGTTTTCATTTCTGATGCTGTGACGCAAAGTTGAAGTGTGGTTCTGAGTTTCGTGGCTGCTTCTCGAACCGCGGCGAAGCTCTGCGACAAGCGTTCAACGTGCTGACGATGCTGGTTCGTGTCATCGCTCCACAGAGAAACCATAAAGCCACACGGTTACGGTTGAGGGACTGATACCACCCGGTGGGTGAAATATGGCAAAAACCAGAAACAGACTCCACAAATGATGTAAAAATAAAAGGTTTTAACTTTTTTGGAAACAACACAAGGCTTACGATCTTCAAACACCAAATATACACCTATCACAAGGTATCAAGTTGTGTTATTGCTATAAAGAGTAAAACATTTCCTCTTTTTAGTAAGAAGTAGAGCCGTCGGTTTCTGCGAGTCATTTGCAGAACGACAGTCAACAACGCCGGGATCTGAGAGAAACGATATTTCGAGTCTCTGTATGTCCTGCGCATATGGTAGAGTTGAGAAATAAAGTTGAATTCGAATTGAATTTATATAATCCTGTATACTGGCAACAAAATGTGCCCATAATCACAAGCCACAAAATACCCCGGCGGGCCGGTTAGCCACTTGTGCAGCTCACCATCGAGCACAGAGCGCAGGCTGGCCGCTTCGATGTCCCGCACGAGGCCCACCATCGCCTCGACCTCCCGGGGCGGCTTCAGGCCCAGGAAGGAGATGCGCTGCTCGATGGGCACCGCCATGATACCGTTGCGGAGCGGAGCGGCAAGCCTGTGGAGAAACCGAGATGGCACGGGGTTGATTGTGAATGAGTTCTGTGAATATATATTTTAATTCCTGTGATGGACTGGCGTCGCATCCTGGGTATAGCCCTGCCTTGTGCCGTGTGTCTGCCGGGATAGGCTCTGGCTCACCGTGACCCTGTAGTATACAGGATCAAGCGGTTTCTGCCTATGGATGGATGTATTTTAATCCCGATAAGCTGCTCTTTCAGGATAGCAGTGTCGAGTGTTCCTTTTCTCTCCGTCGAGATGTCACGGGTAGTTCACCTCAGCCAGTTCACCTCAGATTGGGGGTCAAGGTAGAAGCGTTCACGTTGCGATCCCTGTCAGGTAATACTTGGTATTGCCTGCGAATTCTACCAAACACTTCGAGGCCGAGCTGAAAGACAACGATGTCCAGAGGCTGACCATCGTGCTTCGAAGAATCGCAAAGAAGAAGACCTCAGATTGCGGGGATTCTCCTCAGATCGCGGTGGATCACCTCATATCGCGCTACTTCCCCTCATAACGTGGTAATTTACCTCAGATCTCGGTCCGTCTCACCTCGAATCGCGGCTTTGAAGACGCGCCGCTCGCCTCTGCCTCACGGAAGCACGCGCGTCACGTGACAATCCTTGTTCGCGTCGCAGCCCATGCCAGACACAGAGAGAAATCCTCCGTGCGTGCACAGGGATTCAAAGTCCTCCAGAAAACTCCTTTGCTTGAGACAAACACTGCGAATAACAGAGTTGCTCTTAAGAGCGGCTCTTTCACAATAGCCGTGGCAAGCGTTCCGTCCTCTCTCCTTCGCGATGTTCCCTAAGGCCTGAGCCGGAGCCTATCCCGGCAGACACTGGGCGCAAGGAAGGGCTATACCCAAGCATTGGACGCCAGTCCATCACAGGACACCGGGGGCAAGTCAGCATGTCCTTGGACTGTAGGAGCTAACCGGAGTGTCCGGCGAAAACCCACGCCGACACGGGGAGAACATGCAAACTCCACACAGAAAGGCACCCGAGCCGGGATTCGAACCCGGGTCCTTCATGCTGTGAGGCGGCAGCGCTACTCACCGCATAGCCACCGTGCCGCCCTTCACTTTGTATCAACAATTGCTGTTCTATTGCTGTGTGTGGTGGCAGCAAGCAGCGTGTTCCTGGTCTGCATGCCCAATGACCGAGATCTGTCTGCGAGAGGGATTCACGGAGAGCGTTGGGGTAGATGTGGCGCCTCTTACTGCAGGGGGCAGTGTAACACCACTGCTGTCATTACCACTTACACGGCTGTGATTGGGGCGACAGGATGGCGCGGTGCTGTAGCGCTGCAAACCTCTCCGCAAGAACACCCTGAATCCAGGCTCCGGGGCCTTTCTGTGTAGAGTTTGTCATGTTCTCCCCATGTCCGCGTGGGTTTTCGCCGGGCACTTCGGTTTCCTCCCGCAATCCAAAGGCATGCTGCTGCATAGGTTAATTGGCCTGCGGACTAAATTGTCCCCGGTGCCCTGTGATGGCCTGGCGTCCCATCCTAGGTATATCCCTGCCTTGCGCTCTGTGTCTACCGGGATATGCTCCGGCTCACCTGTACAGGATTAAGCGGTTTTCTGAAAATGGATGGATGGATGTATAAACAACGGCTCAAAGAGAGAGACCTTGGCATCCCCAGCTGGGACATTAGAGGAGGGCTACAGGCTATATTCTGCGGGGTCGACTTGAATGGTCCGGCCCGTAACGAGGTGACGGAACCTGAGCGGTGACGAGGTTGCAGATACCGGGGCATTGCTCGTCAACACGTGTGTAGCAAACACGAGATCAAGGGCTACAGTCTTCTCTACCGGGAGAGACGAACCATAAGTCTTCTCGGCTAAAAGATAAACGGCAGTTGGTGTTAACAGCGACATATAGGCGTTTGCAATTTTCGGGGTATAGTTGAGAAGAGTTTTTTTTTATTTGGATTGCATTGAAGTCGATATATTTTGAAATCTGTCATCTCCTACGGTGTCCCATTTGTCACCCATAGAAGAATAAGCTACTCCACCTCACCACAAACAGTAAATGTAATGTCCCCCTATGTGCCACACATCATCTGCATAGTTATCATATTAATAGTTCATTGTTTGGAGTTCCTCGGCTTATCATGGCTTAGTGGTTGTTCACTTGCACAGAGATTTGTTAAACCCTATTGTTTTCCATTATTTATTTTCCCATCGTATCCATAACAAAGCCGTTTTGGGTTGGGTACTTTATTTTTATGTGACCAAACCCAAACGGGCTTTATTATGGATAACATTGGTCACGAAAGCCTTCGTGATACATTTCCCATCGTAACTAAACTTTCTTTCCCCCCGACCTTACACCTCCGTGCAGACCAGCTGTTCGACAAATAAATACTTCATACTTGTGTTTCCTCACTTGTATTTTTGGGTTTGAATCACCTCTTCTTCTTGCATCACCTCCCATTGCGTGATGCGGCTAATCAGCATGCACAGCGCACTGCGGAGATGCACACGCTCTCATGGCTGACGCGCAGGCAGCTTAACTATTTCATTAGATAGGCTGCTGTGCGTACGTGCACACACACTCTCGACTCGGGGGATTAATGATGAGCCAACGCTACCCCAAGATGGATGGCAGGTTGGCACAGTGGTGATATCCGTCCCTCAGCGAGACAGTCTTGGGGTTACATTCTCGACTCGGGGCGCATTTATCAGCAAGCGGGTGCCAAACTACATGCAGACGATGATAATAAATGCGGTACAAATAGAGGAATGTGCAGCACTTGCATATAAGGCTGAGAGCAATGTATGCTTAAGGATGATCTTTCCACGAAGATAACAGCCGCCCTCCACTCCGGTTGCCACATTCCCAATCCGTGCACCCCTCCTCCTCTTGCCATACCAATGTCCGAGCCGTGCCTCAACCCCCACTCTCTGCCGTCTCCCTATCCCTGCCTCCATCTCCACAACCTCCTCGCTCCGGCAGGGGGCTCGGCCGGGAGGGATGGGCTAGGGATCGGCCGGCAGCCTATAGCCATTTACAGTCAGACAAGGGGTCGGGGGCTGAGCTATTTTCGCTAAGCGCTGCACGTTTTCGCTGGCTTTCAAAGCCCGGCGAGCGCACTGTGCACCGCCTATCATCGTCGTTTCGTTCATCCCCTTTAGCTCTCTTCTGCCACACACCCACACACACCAGCGTAAAGCAGCCATGGCTGTGGTCAGCGAAGCACGGATCTTTACATATGGTGAGGACTGCAAGACATCTTGGAAAGAGGCGGGAGCCCAGTACGATGACACCGACTCCCATCTGCAGATCATGGGCAAGCCAGTGATGGAGCGCTGGGAGGCACCGTACATGCACAAGCTGGCATCCATCGCCAGTTCCAAAGGTGGGTTCAACTTGCTCGGTTACGTGTGATGTGTATTGTTACAGGTCGACACGGACGCATTTGTTGACTTAACAGGCACTGGATAGGGGAGGCTGATTATACACATTCCTCCCCTTGGTTTACATCACTGAATTATTACGCAGTGCACTTACAAATTGGTACATTGTCTTTAAGGAATTATGGTTTCTCGTGTGCAGAAAACGTGGCGTAACGCTTGGCCGAGTGGGTCATCTTAAGGACGGACTGTCAATCATCTCTCAGCATAGACCGTGCACCCATATTCCTTTTCTCATAACTTTTCCCAGAATAATCTGTTGATGTTATTTATTTAAGCAAGTGAGAAAACCTCCACCGTATTGGTTGTCGCCACCAAGCCGGTTATTAAGGGCCTCCGTGGCCATGCACAACTGTCCTTGATGAATGTGCATTTTTTTTTTGTCCCACAAAGCACTCCACGTTTTGCTTTGTACTTTTGCTGCGGCGCCCGAGATCGACAGACACGTGTGTATTCCTGTGCGTTAAGACAAATGCCGTCTGTCTTAAGTAGCATCCGTTCCGGCCAGCTCTGCATGTGAAGAGGCTCGTCTCTGTACTGTATAACAGTGTAAGGCAGTGCCCTTTGTGAGCCCTAATGGAGCCGAGCCGCATGGCTGGCCAGTCGCTTGCTGTCAGGCTCGGCAGAGCCGCAGTGAGGAGGAGGATGGATGATGCAGAGAGAGAGAGGGCACCCCGTCCGTCCTCTTTGTTGCAGAGCCCTGCTCTCGCCGTGGCTTTTGTTGCACAGGGAGTCCATTGTAGCTCACGGGACAATGTGACACACTGCAGTAGACGCAACGCGGGGCTACGGCGGGAACACAATACGCACGGGCCCTCTTTCTGCTTCACGTTTCTGTTCACTAAGTGGGGATTTTTATTTTTTTTAAACCAGAAAATTACCTCCGAGGACAATTAGTGCTGGCTTCGGGGAGCAAAAGAAACAATTCCTGGCAAATAGGACTTGATTTGGGACGGAATAATTTCAGAAGGCCCCCCCCCCCGTATAACAGTGACAAGGGGCAAGGAAATATGTCCAGTAATTCAGCTCGACAGCTCTGGCTCTCAAGTGTCATGTCAAAAGAATCAATTTGAACAGTTGCAGGGCAGCCAGTCCCAGACCCCATGTACTGTACTGATTAAGGTTTTCACGGCTTGATTCATGATGGTTGCTCTTCAGAGCTGTGCTTTAGGGATAGCCGTGTCGGGCTCTCTCCGTCGCGACGTTTCGTCTCCCACGTTGGAAGCATCGTCAGATTCTGATCAAATCATGCTGAAGGAAGGCATCCGATGAGTTCTCTGGTTTCTGCCAACGTCAAGTCAAACACCTCAATCCTGGAATTGGCCAAACATTATAGCAAATATCTTACAGAACCAGGGAACACAGAAAACTAGGGAACATTGCGGTCTCTGTGACACATGTAGGAGGGGATGTTGTTGTAATTTTTGCCGTGGTTCTGGGTGTACACACCCTGCTCACGATAGCAGAAAACAGCATGCAAAAATATGGCCGTCCTGTCAGTTGTTGGCGTGAGTGGTTACGGCGTTTATCTGGAAGAAAAGGTCATGTGCTGCTTTGACCGTGAACTTCATTTGCATTACAATGCAGGAGCGGGTGGGGGTAACTGCCATTTTTAGACATGAAGACAGCTATTTCCAAATTCACGTCTCTTGACCCAAAAAGGCCTGTGTTCGTTTTCAGACCATTCAACCTCTCCCACTCAAATCCCGTCCTCTACCGCATTGTACATGTACGTGTACTGTATGTGCAATAACGGACATTGTGTCCGGCTCATCGGGCTTATGTGGAAAGCTGGACCAATTTGGTTGTTCACAAAAGCTGGAGTTATTCGCGTGTAGCGTCGGATCAAAATGTCGTTTTGGAAACTAGTTGATTTGTCTTCATCTATCCATCGTCAGAAACCACTTAATCATGTACAGGGTCGCGGTGAACCGGAAGCTATCCCGGCAGACACAGGGCGTAAGGCAGGGCTATATCCATGATGGGACGCCAGCCCATCACAGGGCACCGGGGGCAATTTAGTCCGCAGGTCAATTGACCTATGCAGCAGCATGTCTTTGGACTGTGAGAGGAAACCGGAGTGCCCGGTGAAAACCCACGCGGACACGGGGAGAACATGCAAACACCACACAGAAAGGCACCCGAGCCAGGATTCGAACCTGGGTTCTTCTTGCGGTGAGGCGGCAGCGTTACTCACCGTGCCACCGTGCCGCCCCAATTTATCATCCACGGGTTTTCAAGGTACTGCACAGTGCTATATTTGCAATGCAGGGCATGCGGCTATGGTGTAATGGTGGTCAGCACAACCGACTTGCATGGTGCGGCCGTTGAAACCACGGATCAAGTTTTTTAAATTTCCCTGCCAGTCTGCTCACCCAGCAATTAACCAAGTGACGGGGTAGAGTGTGGGAAACTCACCACCTCTGACAAAATTAATTCTGTGAATCATTACCTTACCCATTTTACGCCATCGTAGAGTAAGACGGCCCAAGTAGTGGGTGACAGAATGCAATGTCCACAACATGAGCCATTATCTATCATGACCTGCCCAGTGCTGCATGATGGTCTCACCGCATTGCCACAGTCACCTTGATGATGCTGCTGTTCCACATGAGCCACGCTCGTGACTCCATCTCGAGTTGATTGAGGCCACACAGTTCGTCTCGCCTCTCACCGAATATCTCTCACTACGAGCGTCGGTGCCCCCTATCTAGACACTCGTGTGGTTTCTGATAATGTTATAGCCTCGCCATCTTCATCGCCACGTGAAGGCAGCACCCTGGAGAAGAAGGCCTGGCTTTGTTCATTGACCCAACTTGTTTTTTAAACGGGTTTTTTTCCGCGTACTGTAGACACGTTGTGCGTTGGATATTACGGCTGGAAAAGATTGACAGCTTGGATTCTGTTATATCCGTGTTTTTACCCAACGCGATACACACGGCGCGGTGTGTTTCAGACACACTGTGTCGGTTTCTTGGAAAATGCTGTCACTGCGTCTCACGCCGAGAGTTTATGCCGTAAAATTGTATTTGAGAAAATGCACCGTTTGTGGGCGGCACGTTGGCGGGGTGGTTCGCGCTGCCGTCTCACAGCAAGAAGGCCCCGGGTTCGAATCCCGGCTTGGGTGCCTTCCCGTGTTGGCGTGGGTTTTCGGCGGGCACTCCGGTTTCCTCCCGCAGTCCAAAGAAATGCTGCTGCATAGGTTAATTGGCCTGCGGACTAAAATACCCCCGGTGCCCTGTGATGGACTGGCGTCCTATCCTGGGTATAGCCCTGGATTGCGCCCTGTGTCTGCCGGGATAGGCTCCGGTTCACCGCGACCCTGTACAGGACTAAGCCGTTTCTGAGAATGAATGAAAATGCACCGTTTGTATTTTCTGCACTTCTGGCACCCGTGTTCACAGCATGCTGTATGTGGATACATATATAAAATATTCAACACTGGCAGAGGACTGCCCTGAAAGCTTACTCCTGACATATGGCAAACAGAACAGGCAGAGACAATGGTAAAAAAAATAAATGGCCAACCGGCCATTTATATTAACACACGATGCCATTCACTTGTAAATGTCAGACTGTTACATAAAATTAAAATACTCCAGTATATGCATGCATTGTGAATTTTGAAGTGTTTCTGAGACATTGCTCCTGGATTTGAACCCGCAAACCCTGACCCCAGTACGGTATTAGGCTTCAAAGCCGACCTCACACACTAGAATACTTGCACAAACTGTTAGTTAAGCACGCGTTGTGTGCAATGAAGATATGCAGGGCGAAACGTCGCGAGGGAGAGATGGAGATCGCTCGACACGGCTATCCCGAAAGAACAGCCCTGCGACCATCATGAATTGAGCCGTGAAAACTTACATCAGTACATGATATTGACTGTTAGGAAAAGTACGTGTATTTTGGCAGAACACATCGCTCGAAAGGACGGTGGACCTGTGGTCGAGACGAACGGTGGAGTGACAGCCAAAGGCAGGAACATGCCCGGGAGAATATCTTCCTTGGAAACCTAACTATGAAATCAGTTTGTGTACAGGAGCTACAGTGCTGTATATTGTGTATTGCATCATGCGACTGAGGGACTGGTGAAGTATGGGGGAAGCCAGGCAGCAGTGAATAGATCAAGGCTGATGACGACGACGACGATGAAAAAAAGATCTCGTTGCAACCGCAGAAAAAAAAGTTAAGTAATTGCAGATGTGGAGCGTTTCAAATTATCGTGGCGGTTTGGCATCACGCCAGATATACAAAACGTGCGTGCAGCCGCCTATGCAGAGAAATGGGGAGTGGTGTGCGGTGCAACAGCACTGGGGAGGAATGGTGACGGGAGGTGAGAGCGACGTGCTTGTTGGTTGTGCTGTGGGGAAGCACTGTACCGCCCTGGGAGCGCGGAGAGGGAACACACCCACACATGTGTTTCTTTACACCGGGGCTCTGCAAATTGCACCGCGTTGCAACTTTTAATGAGTGGCCTCGTCCTATTTCAAGCTGCAGACGTGACCGGCAGCTCGCTCACGGCCGGGTGAGTAGCGCGCTGCCGCCTCGCAGCTGGAAGGTCACGGATTCGATTCCCGGCTCGGGTGCCTTTTCTGTACTGAGTTTGTCATGTTCTTCCCATGTCCCGTGCGAGTTTTCGACGGGTACTCCGGTTTCCTCCCACAGTCTAAAGACATGCTGCTGCCGAGGTTAATTGACCTGCTGACTAAATTGCCCCCGGTGCCCTGACATGTTGTAACTCGCTTACCCCTCCCAGCTGGACAACTCTAACAGTTGTCCAGCGGATTGGAAGTCAGCATACAAACTGACCGGACCGAGTGCACTTTGTAGGCATTCAGATTTGACATCGCGGCGAATCAATTTAAAATAGCAAATGTTCCTAAATCCCCCCACCGCCTGTATTGCATATAGCAGTGTGAATGGATACACCAGTTAGTCGATCTGCCGGTCATGTTTGGTGGGGCAGAGTGTGGGTAGAGGGGGTACTCTGGAGCTCCCTCTGATAGAGGCCCCCTTCTGCCAGCAGTGGAATGAGCCAGAAATTAGAGTACATTTTTGGTGCAGTAAATCCTGTACAAGGTCGCGGT
This sequence comes from Geotria australis, assembly GCA_036362915.1. Taxonomy (NCBI): domain Eukaryota; kingdom Metazoa; phylum Chordata; class Hyperoartia; order Petromyzontiformes; family Geotriidae; genus Geotria; species Geotria australis. The sequence continues at coordinate 7,773,213 of JAZEWU010000015.1, forward strand.
GAGCCAGAGCCTATCCCGGCAGACATAGGGCGCAAAGTAAGGCTATACCCCAGGATGGGACGCCAGTTCATCACAAGGACATGTATAGACCACATTCTCTATTTGCCCACCGTGCCGTGTGAGTCTTAAAATGGACAAATTTGCACACTGGTGACATGTTTGCACATGATATTGAGTTAATATTTTCAACAGCTATTTGAACAAACCATGCCCCTGGACCAGTGGTTCCCAGCCTGTGGTTTGTGGGCCATTTGTGGCCCTCAGGGTCAAGGAAAATTAACCGTGAAACTACTTGAGTTACACTTTTGTTCTCCCCCAAAACATCATAGCTTCTACCGCTTGCCAGTTCACAGAGTTGTACTTGGGTCGAAGAAATTACTGCTGTAGAATTGCAGCATGTTCTCTCGGAATTGCAAAGAGCACTCAAACACTGCTCTGGCATATCGCCCGGTAGAATACGCCCTATCAGGATTGTAAATCAGCTCTGGGAAAATTATATATGAAGGGCTGAATTACTGGGTTGGCAAAGTTCCGGTGAAATGCGTGGTCAATAAACATGACTCAGACAGCCTGTATGAGTCAACGTTGTAATCACATTAATTGGCAATATCACAAACAATTGAGCCTTTGGGCTTTTATGACCAGTCGTTGTTTATTCAAGAGGGCTTTACTGACAGCAAGGCGAGGTGAAACAAAGCCTCTGGATTGAAAAACAGAAGCATCCACTGTACTCTTTATAATACAGTTATAGTACTCTAATGCAGTAATTTGTGTTCTTGCAAAAATCTGAATCTATCCGCTTCCAAAGTGCTCATTCATTGTTCTATACATACAGTACTGTATATTTATAAAGTTAATATGTATAATTGTGGCATCTCTTTCACATTAACTGCAGTAATGGACTGTAATTGTAAAACATTAGGGTCATTTTTATGGTTACTGGTAATGTCATGGCCACTGCACAGCGCCCATAGGATTGTAAATTATTATGACTAGACTCACTAGAGTATACGCCAATGTTAAACTTAATGATTGCTCTTCAGAGCTGTTCTTTCGGGATAGCCGTGTCGAGCGCCCTCCCTATCATGAATTCAGCCGTGAAAACCGACATCAGTACAATGTTAAACTTAGCATTCTTTCAAGCAAGACTGAGGACAACTCACGTTTGTGTATGATGCAAAACAGCCACCGGCATTTCCTAAAGAATTACACTGTGGTCCCCTTGTCTTAGGTCACCATGAAAAACGATTTAAGTAAATGTGACTGATTGACAGGCAGCAGGGATACACTGATAGAAAACTGTTCACTGGCTTCGTTATAATTTGGACTCCTCAGCGGCATATTGCCATCAATGCTCCAATGCAAAGTATGATTCTGGGAGCTGGCCTGCACTATGTTATCTATCACGACCTCTGTATGAGCTTTGTGCCAAGCCATATTGACGTTGATACAACGCAAGGTAACAGGAGTAAAGAAAAATATCAGCATGAATTCCTATAGCGTACTATCGTGGTTACGTTTTACAGCACCTATGGCACGGGTAAGTACGATTTTTTCCGCACAACCATTATTCACTTTCCACAAGAAACTGTAGCAGTGATTTGACCAAGTACGGAGGCATAATAGGTTGTTGAGTCGCCACACAACTGCACTTTGAACTCTCGACCTTTGGCTTCTGGGTTAGCATTCTTGCCACTTGTATAAACGATGGTACAGAAGAGGAGACCGAAGAATAAAATGCTACACATACAGGTACACAAATACAGTACAGATGTGACAAAAATACCTCTCAATCCAGACGAGACAGAAGAAAGCAGTACGGAATACGGTAGGCCATTTCACAATTAAATTATATTTTTCTGGGCAATATTTGTTTCAGTGTCACCAAAATGTGGGTGAATTAGGTTAGAAGCATTTTGTATTATTCATTTGTCATGTTTAATGGTATCAATACAATATTTAAGCTACACTTTAATAGGAAATAACCGATTTGATGTGATGAAATAAATCACTACCCCTTATCAATGCAATGCTTTGAATCACCGGGGGGTCAAATAATTTCGGCCCGACTGCATATGCAGCTTGGCAAGAAATTCTACACAACTGTAATCACAAGAAATTATATTCAGCCTGCTGGTCCAAACACAAGCAATTACATCACTTGCCATGATTTGTGAAGTTATTTTTTCTTAATTATAATTACAAGGCTGTACTTTTCATCTTAAATAAAAATAAAAATTAATAGGTTTTTTTTTGCTTTTAAAATATTTCATCATTGAACACGTTGCTTTCACCGGTTTTTATTTTCCACGGTTGACTGCCCAGGTGACCCAATATAATCACAGTCATGCAGCGATGCCCTACAAGAAAATACTGGTAACTCCACTCCAGTCCCCATCTCCCAGTATGGGAACATCTGCTCAACGGCATTCATCCTATAACGAGGTTGGCCCCCAGCATGGGAATGTAGAATTTAAGGATTTAGTTAAGGCTACCAAATTTCTGTGAGGCTCCACCAGGACACATGGTGAGCTGCTAGCCCCTCCCTACACGAGCCCCGGCTACATTTCCATTGGTTTTCTGAATAAGCCACATTAGGGAATTACAATGCTCTAGTAATGATTTGTAATTTTATAATTGCTACAGCAATTTAAAGGATATGGCCATGCCTAACATTCGGTTAAGCTGTGGTGAGATTTTGCTTTCAGGACACGAGTGTTCACCACCACTGTTTCTACAAAAGTAATGCCGAGCGGCAGTTTCGACCGTCATTGCACACGAAACATACTTCTGGAAGCATCCCGCTAATCCGATTAAGTTTCATAGCTCACAAACACCGGCTATGCGGCACACGGCAGACTATGACGTCGTTTTCTGAAACCCCGCAGGCCAGGAGTGGCTTCACATTCGATGAGAACGGACAGGCAAGATGGCCGAGTGGCTCGCTCGTTCCATACCAATGGCGAGCGGCTTCAACATCCGCGGCTCCTCCATGCGCACCGTCGCACGCAGAATTTAATTAGCCTTGCATAAGGGGGCTTTCATTCGTGCGTGCAGGCCTCGGCTGCCGCGAAGCCCATTTTCTTGTACGTGTTGTTAGTTTGTGTACCATATCCGTGCGTCTTTGTGTCAAACACAGCGCACGGTTATTTCGCGTGCAGGTGGTTGGCTGCTGGGTAGGAATGTTAACGGTTACTGACGAGGCGAAACAAATTGCCTCCGCGCTAAAGCAAGCGTGGGTTGAAGACCAACCCCGCTGGCAGCCCGGGAGTTGGCGCAAATTCCACATT
>JAZEWU010000015.1:7825597-7837649 GCA_036362915.1 Geotria australis
TCCCCCGCTCCCCCCTAACGTGGCACAAGGCAGGGTTATGCCCAGGATGGCACCACAATCCATCGCAAGGCACCAAGGGGACACTTAGTCAGCAGGCCAATTAACCTGGACAGCAGCATGTCTTCGGACCGTGGGAGCAAACCGGAGCGGTTTCTGACATTCATTCAGTCGTTGTCGGCAAACCGCTTAGTCCTGTACAGGGTTGCGGTGAGCCAGAGCCTGACCCGGCAGACGCAGGCCACAAGGCAGGGCTAATACCCAGGTTTCTAACAATGAATTAATATATTGTATTTGTTTAGTATTATTTTCCCTGTGATGGACTGGCGTCCCATCCAGGGTATTAGCCCTGCCTTGGGCCCAGTGTCTGCCGGGATGGGCTCCGGCTCGCCGCGACCCTGCGCCGGATTAAGCGGTTAAGCGGTTTCTGACAATGTGACCCTCGGGTGAAAAGCGCTCTATAAATGCTATTATTATTATTATCATCACTGCACCCCCGCGCCGCTGCCGCCATGTGTTGGTCGTTCAATGCCCTCTCTCCGCTAAGAAGCCGTTGCGTCTTGTCCCGCAGTCGGAATCCGCATCCTGCGGGAAGGCTGCGTGCCGGGAGCGCTGGTTCATCAGATCTTCGAGCGAGTCTTGGCGGCGCAGGGCCTGGAAAGTGAGGACTAAAGATCGCGGACGGTCGAACGTCGAAGATTGACGCGGGGAATCCCCCGGGGGGCACACCACCATCGAGCCAGCGGTTCCACCTGTGACGATGTACTGATGTGTGCAAGCAACGCGGGTCAATCGTGGAAGGAGAATCTCTCGCGATAGCGGAGGAGAAACACGTGTGAATGTTTGAAGTGTTGTTTGAAGTGGTGCAGTTAAAAAGGGATTAAAAAAGGCGGGAGCAAAGCGCCACATCGTCCCTGTTAGACATTTTTTTCAGGTTATGATAATTGCTCTTAACAGCTGCTCTTTTGGGATAGCCGTGTCCAGCTATTCTCATACATCGAGCCGTAAAAACCTGCATCGATACATTTTTTTAGATTGGTCGTTAGATGTACATTTGTAAATAATAGTTGCTGATTCTCGATTTCTCGATGTATATTTTCTTACGGATCCGTTCATAAAATATTAATAGTTTCTGACTCGACATGCAAATCGATGCTGTTTCCTGAAGTGATGCGACTGTTGCAGTCGAACTGAATTGTGTAACGGCGGAACAAGAACTGATTTGCGTGGTCAGCATCGATCGCGTGACAAGCGATCTGGGGAGGATAAACTGGGAGTGATTATAGATCAGAAAGATGTTTCGGGAAGAGAACATCATCATTATCTCTTTAAATTGTATATACATAAATCATGGTCCCAGCATCGATTGCCTTTTTGTGTTCCTTTCCGTGTGGAGTTTTTTTTTTTTACACCCAGTGCCTGTGATGGACTGGCGTCCCATCATGGGTGGAGCCCTGCTTTGCGCTCTGTGTATGCCGGGATAGGCTCCGGTCCCCCGTGGCCCTCTACACGATTACGCGGGTACTGAGAATCCTGTACAGGCTGGCGGTGAGCCAGTGGGAGGAAACTGGAGTGCCCGGCGAAAACCCACGCGGACACGCGGTGAGCATTTATGGAGAAGAAACATTATAGCGTCCTCTAGTGGCGACAGTACGTCCCTCAATACCACTGTGATGACTGCTGATTCACTTCTACAGCTGCTGCTGCTGCTGATATTTCTGCTGCTGATGATAAGTGTTCTACTGACAGAGGTGAACGTAAGCCGGTACGGTCCGGTACGGCGTGCCGGTCAGAAAGTGACTAAAAGCATTTAGTACAGTGGTATAGTACCTGTGGGGAAGGGGATTGCGACACGACCCGTACCGGTAAGAATGTTAAGTTACTGTCTCTCTGCCGAATGACAATTATGGTATAATACATTTCAGGTTTCCATCACAATCAGCAGCAGCCATGATCAATCCACTGCTAGATGGACTTCTCTTACGGACCTCTGACGGAACAGCCTGCAACCACAAATCCGACCTCACTTCCCACGCGGGAACCGCAAACAAGCGCGATGTTTACAATCGTGGTTTTCTCTCCGAGCAAGGGGCGGGCAACACGGAGTCTATAGCGGTTGGGGTTGTGGTGACCTCGTAGAGACGATAAACGGGGCATTTCGTGGAGTAAACAAAACAATAGTGCCGAGGGTTGTACATGCTATAGCCACGGCTAGCGTGGTATACGGATGGGTATCGTGACATGGGGATCGAAGCAAGTGCTGTTTGTCTGTATGTGCTCGCTCGTTTTCTCCAACATATCGACGGGTGCACTACACTTACACACCTTTTCACATGACCTAAACTCATAAACGGAGCTTCACTATGGATAACATTGGTCATGAAAGCCTTCGAGTTCATTTTTTTTCAGTTGCATTCACGCGGGTCTCCGGATCAAGGCGAGTGGTTATTCCGGTCCCATCACATTTTAAGAACGTAAATAATGCCACAAAGACATAGCTCCCCCGTGTAACTTTGACGGGCTGTTTGGCCAAGTGCTGCTAGCGAGGACTGATTAAGGCCACGAGAGGTGTTTGGTATGACCAAGACCAGACGTTTCACACGAGGCACCAGCTGCAGCACAGGTACAGTACTCATTTGAGGCTGAGTCGACCTAGGGGAGGCCCCAGAACAAGTTCAGAATATTAGCGTCTGTGAATATTGATCCATCCATCCATCCATTGCCAGAAACCGCACGTTTATTGTGTCGCGGGGATCCAGTAACGAGCTTGTAAGCTCACTGGGTATTTTTCTGCTGGAATAATAAACATCTATAAAATCCCGTACAGGGAGGGTCGCGGTGAGCCGGAGCCCTATCCCTGCAGACACAGGGCGTAATGCAGGACTATACCCAGGATGGGACGCCAGTCCATCACGGGGAGGAAAATTGAACTCCGCTCGCTGGGGGTTTGTTTGTAAGCCCAGTACGCTAAGCGTTGCGCCACCGCTCGCCCACATTGCGTCCAAGCTTCACGTGACAGCTGGCTGGGCGGTGGCTTGCTGGGGGATATATAGCCGAGCGGCACGCTGCTCCGAGACCGCGTCTCTCGCTCCATCTCTGCTCCTCGTTTTCTGCTTCACCCTCTTTCTTCCTCTTCAGTCTCCTTCTTTTAACCCTTCCCCCCTGTCAAACGACAGCATGGTTGGGAAGCCGTTCAGCGCCGCGTTGGTGGTTGTGTTGATGCTTTGGCAGCAGCAACCGGCAGCGGCCGAGATGGGGTAAGCGTGCACCGCTCACGGGCCGGGGATAGAGAAAGACACGAGTATCGTTTTAGCGGCCCCTTCTTCATCGGAGTGATGATGGGTTTTTTTTGTCGTTTGGATGGTTAGTCGGTTGCTGAATGTGAGAATTGCGCATTGGCACATCGTGCACTGTTAACTGTACAGTTCTGTGTTGCTGTATAGTGTGTATATATGGGTGGCGCGGTGAGTCGAACCCGGCCCCCCGAGCCGGGTTCGAATCCCGGCTCGGGGGGCTTTTCTGTGTGGAGTTTGCATGTTATTGTTATTTGTTATTATGTTGGTTGCTCCCGTCATAGTAACGGTGAGTGGCGTGTTGAGTGCTATGTGGGTTATAGTGTGCAGCGCTTTGTTACCTTCGGGTGAAAGGCGCTATATAAATTGATATTATTAGTATAATTGTATAGGGTGAGCGAAGGCGTGTGGGCGATTATAATGGCTCCACGTGGTTGTTTATGAGCTCACTGTATACAGTACAGGGGAGTGGTAGTGCAACGGTTATCGCGCTGCACTGCAAACACGGCCACCCGAGTTCAATTCCCGCGTCACGGCCAACAGCAAGTGACGAGTTTCTGAACCAGTGCTGGGCCTCTCGCTTAGGTCGGCTCAGCCTCAAATTAGTAACCTGGTGCGTCGTGTAAACAACGCCACTAGGGAGACAAAGGCAGCCGCGCGTGCTGCTGGCGACACTATCCATTGTAGTGCCGTGTCGGGCTTCATAGATTCGGGGGGGATCATTGCCTTTGTGTGTAAATCGAACACGGAATGCCCTTGAGCGGGGAGATGGAGCGATTAAGGGATTGGCATGGATTAGCTGATGAAGCCCGTGACTTATGAGGTCATGGCTACAGCTTCTTGGAACCCGCGGGCGGGGGGAAGGGGAGGCCTTAATCCAGCAGTGGATAGATCAAGGCTGACGCTGGTAATTACCTTGTGAACTGATCAGCCACCTCGGCTCCCACCGATTTGATTGTCAATTAAAGAATCGAATTTTCTGCATTGATTTCATCATCTATTTTGCATTTTGTTTCCTGATTCTGTATTGATGTCACGCGCAGAATCATCATCACCCTCATTTATGGTCAACACTGGTCAATCCGAAGCATAGTTGGCCTGCTGACTAAATTGCCCCCGGTGCCCTGCGATGGACTGGCGTCCCATCGTGGGTATACCCCTGCCTTGCGCCCTGTGTCTGCCGGGATCGGCCCCGATTCACCGCAACCCTGTACAGGATTAAGCGGTTTCTGACAATGGATGGATGAAATTGGTCAATCCACTGCTCGATGAAGGGTTTCTCCCACGGTGGTTGTTTGACCATACTTCACCGCATTGGTAAGTGTGGGGAGATGGACTGGTGGTTTTTTGGGGGGGGTTACAAGGCAAGGTATATGCTGTAGGTGCTGTTTCTCACCACGTCCATCTGTGTTCCCCGTGTCTCCGTCTGTCGCCAATCCACGCCACCGTTTATCCCATCTCACAGCCGTGCACCGCAGCATACACAGGTGCCAGGCTAGGTGCACGCTGGTGTTTAACAGCCTCGGAGCCCCACTCGTCACTCTCTCCCTGTGCAGGTTGTTTGTTACGACATTTTCCGGAAAGGAACCGCGCTGTGGCAGCGAACCAAGCGAATTGAGGAAGTTGGCGCCCACTGTTGGTTTTGAGATGAGGCTATTGGGATAAGCGGGGGGGTATGGGTGGTTGTTGGGGGGTGGTATGGGCGGTGGGGAGGGTAGGCGTGAGTGGGGTAGTAGGGTAGCGCAGTGGTTAACCATCCGCGCCTCACAGAAAGAATGGTCTTGCCCGAGCAGGTTCGATCCCCGCCTTGGGCGCCTTCCTGTGTGGAGTTTGTGTGTTCTTGCCCTGGTGGTTATGCGTGGGTTTCCCCCTGGCTCTCCGTTTTCCTCCCACAACTTAACAAAAAAAATACCCATTAATTAATTGACCGATAACATCCTAATATATAGGAAGCAGTGTGTGGCAATATGGCGCCGGCAAACCGCCTGGCTGCCTCATCCGCCTTTCCGTGCTTTCCTCGCGCCTCTGAGTCGTTCTCTTGTCAAATGAGTACCTTCGACAGTGAATTAATATGTGCGCGTTATAAATGTAAAACTATTATTATTGTTAGAGTGTGGGGGTATCTAGGTGGACGGCTGGATGGGTGGATGTGTGACTGGGTGGGTTGGTGACTGGGTACGTGGATGGATTATATGAGTGCTGGGTTGCCCAGCAACTTTGTGGCTGGCTGGCAAGATTGCAGGTTAGAAAAGTTGCCAGCTTTTTTGGCCCCATATAAAATATACAAAAACAGTGGCCTTCCACTGGCTCTACATCACGTGCGCAGTTCGAAAGGGCTTTTTTCAGTTTTCATGAGGTTCCTGCAGAACCGACAAACCACAGAGCCTCGGGGACACGTCACGTGGGGACAACGTGGAAGGCAAGAATGTATCCATAGTGGACTCTTGTCAATTAAGGTTATTCATCTATATGTAATAGAGTGTTTGCAAGTATGTCTGCACGGATGATATCGGTTTCTCATCCTTCATCCATCCATTATCAGAAACCACTTAATCCTGTACAGGGTGGCGGAGAGCCGGAGCCTATCCCGACAGACACAGGGCGCAAGGCAGGGCTATAGCCAGGGTGGGACTCTAGTCCATCACAGGGTACTGGGGGAAATTTAGTCAGCAGGCCACATTAACCTAGCCAACAGCATGACGTTTTATTTTACTGTTTTAGAAAACCATTTAAAGACCCCCCCCATCATCCTGCTTGGGTCGATAAAATGAGTCCTACTTTGTGTGTAGGTCAACAGTGGTTGTCCTACGTATGGAGACTCAACCGATCCTTGCCATTGGAATGTGTCATTTCCAGCAGTGTCTTCGGGCTGTAAACAGGAGACGACCAATGGCTGCCTCCTTGAGTAAGAGGGTGACTGAATTCAAGTGGACTTTGTAGTGTTAGAAATAGGCGGTATGAGTTGATAACCGGTTGGGGGGGAGGTTGTAAACTGGCGGAAACCACAATAATCCACGCAAACCCAGTGCCCTCCCACATAGTGACTGCACAGTACATATTTTCCGATCTGAAAATGACAAAACAAATATATAATAAACACGGATTCTTTTTACAGTTTTGCTGCGGTCAAGGACGGCAGGGTGACGTTGCATTGGTAACATTTGTGCATCACAGAAAGAAAGGAAGAAGGTCCTGCCCAAGACAGTTCGATTCCCGCCTCTGGCGTCTTTCCCGTCGGGAGTTTGTGTGTTCTCACCCTGTTCAGCGTGTGTTTCCTGCGGGTTCTCCGGTTTCCTCCCACAACTAAACAAATCCCATCATCTTTTTGTTCTTTGCGATTCTTCGAAGCACGATGGTCAGCCTCTGGACATCGTTGTCTTTCAGCTCGGCCTCGAAGTGTTTGGTAGAATTCGCAGGCAATACCAAGTATTGCCACTGCCAGTTCCTCACACCTCCGAGTTGTTGTGTTCGTATCACTACTGTGCCACGCATTATGACTTGTAAATGTTTAGTTTCTTAAGGCAGTCCTTGACCGAAGGCTGCACGTGCACATCCTCGTTAGGGTTTGACTTCACAGTACCCCCTGCACGCTGGTTGCTACCGGCTGGTGAAGCTAGTGGTGTCAAGGTCACGGCCAGGACCGGTTTGGAATCGCTCGCGTTCACAGTGTGGTGTCACTATAAACAGGAAGGCCCCTTGCCCCGGAGAGTGTTGCCGAGTCTCAGGACTCCCGAAACACGAGTTGTCCTGATGCATTGGGGAGTCTCATTCTAAACTTAAGTCGTGGGTCAAGCGGGCTCTGGTCTATGTCTGCCTTCTCAACCAGTGGGTCACGAGCTATCAGTGGGCCACGAGAGTCACCTTAGTGGTCGGTCGGACCATCTGTAAGGGGTCCTTGAGGTGCCAGCAGTTGAGAACCCCTAGTCTATATAATTTGTGAGGCCCCCCACCTCCTGCCCGAGTATCGCCTCAAGGACTTGTTTGTTGCTCTGCTTCAGCTTGAAACTATGAGAGTGTCGGGGTGGGGGATGCGGGTAACAGTGACCACGTGTTTTTTTTGTGACACTTTCAGCCATAATCTGTGTGCTTCCCATAAGTGACACTGCAGCGAACGTGTTTGTAATCAAAACAATATCACTTCAGTCCATCGGTCCAGAGCAGCAATTGGTACCACCTAGGATAGCAAAGCTTTTAAAGCGCTACTGGATTTACACGGTTAGAGAAGGGATGTCTGGTCCACACTCCTTGGACTGCTGCCACCGCGACCCTCACCAGGACAAGCGGTTTAGAAAATGGGTGGATGGATGTGCTGAAAGGTTATACGGGTGACCCTTTGTCGGTGTAGGCCGGAAGAGGGACCCTCGGTGGACCCCCAGTGCCACGCGCGGACTCCGTTCTGCGCGCGGGGCCGCCCCGCCGGCGGACTGCCCACCTTGCGGCCCGAAGATGGCGTCATCGTCTTCCTGCAGCGGCGCGTGGGCCTGGGCGAGCACCCGGCCGTGCTCACCGAGCTCAAGACCCACTTTCCCAGGCTGCTGGGGCTCGGCAGCGTGAGTCCTTGGCATCGCGCCGCTCGTAGCTGCACTTGGCTGGCCTTCGCTTTCGCTCCCTGCCTGCTCTTCACTGTCCTTGGCACCTCTTTGTTGTCGCCCTTGGCTTGCCCCTTACGTGCCCCTTACTGTCCTTCACTCTTCTTCGCTGCCCTCCCTGCACCTTGTGTGTGGCAATATGGCGCCGGCAAACCGCCCGACTGCCTCCTCCGTCTCTCTGTGCTTTCCTCGCTACGCCTCTGAGTCGGTCTCCCCGTCAAATGAATTCCTTCGACATTGAATGAATATGTGCGCGTTATAAATGTTAAGTTATTCTTATTATTCATTTACGTTTGCTGCCTCTCTGCCCCTCACTGTCCTTTGCACCTGTTCACTTCCCCTTACCCTTCGTTGACTTTCACTGCTCTTCAGTTTACCAGCAGGAAGTTGCCTTCAGGTGCAGCTAGATATTTAATTACTTAATATTTTGCAGAACGGACATTGGAAGCATTCCTGTGTCATATGTTCGTGATTATAAGTATAGATCTGTGCAAGTTTGTATCGTTCATGTACTTTTGATCATAGCTTGGAGAAAATAGAAAAAAATAGCACGAGAATTGCTCTCGAGAGCCGCTCTTTCAGGGCAGCAGTGTCGAGCGTTTCTTCCCGCTCCTTCACGATATTTTGCCTCCCACGTTGGAGGTATCGTCAGGCTAATTCATTCACCTGATGCGTCGAGGTGTCAAAACCTACATCGTTGCGATCTAGAAGCACGTAATCTTTCGTGCGGCGGTACAGAAAGGCGGCGGTGTTGAAACGTGTTGTAGCTGAACACTACCCTAACAAACCGACCCCCTCTCCTCCACACAGGAGTACCGCGAGGCTATCGTGTTCTACAGCTACTTCATGAAACGCAACTTCACGCTGAGCTGGGACCCCCTGTTTGGCGTCGACTCCGGAGTTTCGCCCGTCTTCCAGAACACGACGCAACCCATCTGGTGCAACGTGGGGGCCCCCTGTTGTGCCGAGACCAAGAGTTTCTGGGCGAAAGCCGAGAGCGTCCTCAAGGTGGCCGAGATGACGGGTGAGCGAGCGAGAGGGGCCATGGGTCAGTTCGTCGATTCGGCACGCGGCCGAGCGGCCGAGCGGCCGAGCGGCCGAGCGGCGGCGCGATTTGCCACTCGTCGCGGGCGTTCGCGGTTCGGACTCCTGGCGGCCGCCCTGGTTAATGCTGTGGGCATGGCGATCGTAAATGCTGCGCGCAGCCTGCCTTGCATTGGCTGTTAATGGTCCCGTGACTTCGTCCGAGAAGTTGTGAAACTTCTCGGCAACTTACCCAACTTTGTTTCCTCCCACAGTCTAAAGAAGCTGCTGCTGCATAGGTTAATTGGCCTGCAGACTAAATTGCTCCCGGTGCCCTGTGATGTACTGGCGTCCCATCATGGGTATAGCCCTATCTCGCTGCCGTTGGATGATGTATTACTTGGATTATCTGACGCACCGCAAATGTAAAAAAAAAATACAGGGTTGGGGGTGGTCTCCAAAGTGTCGTGTAATCTGGAGAATCCGGTGTCGTTTGGATTTATCTCTCATCACTTAATTTTGTACATTTTAACTTCGCGATGGCTATGCTTTGCCCGCGTCGACTAATAACGCCGTGTGCGCGCGCACTTGCAGGCGAAAATTTCAACCAACTGGCCGCCTGGGTGGACCAGCAGAATCGCACGTTGACGCCCTTCGACATCTGGACGGTCTACAACAGCTCGAATCCCAACATGACGGTGAGCTTCGACGCGCGGGACAGCAACAGCTACACGCAGAGCGTCGTCGCGCACCTGGCCTCCATCGGAGTCGATTTCTTCGATTCCGTGACCCCCGTGAGGTCGCGCGTCGCCCTTTACAGCGACGTGGCCACGTACCTCGGCAACAGCAGCGATATCTTCGGCCCCACGTCGAAGCAGCAGGCGCTGGCGGAAGAGATGGGGAACTTCTTCAACTGCTTCCGGCCGGGCCAGTCGATGCTGGAGAAATGGAGAAGCCTCTTCAAACTCTTCTGGTATATCGTGATCCGGAAGCGTTTTTTCATTTACCGCGAAGGTGCCTACTGGCAGTTGCGGATGACCGACCCGTACATCTCAGTGCAGGATGAGCCTTGGTCTTTGCCCAAAACTGCCAATGACCTTGACTTTCCTTTCCTCCTTTAGCGACCCCGCCCTCCTCCCTCACACCTCCAGCACGTTGACAAAGTGTACCCAAAGAAATTGCTCCTCGCTTGATTGCCGCTTGTTTTAGACCACGTCGCTGCGTCAATTTGTCGGATTTTTTTGCGACGACGCGTTGTGCGTGCACTCTTTTCTAACTTCCCAGCGCGCGTTCATAATAAGTGTTCGTAAGTATTTTAACCGGCGATGATGGACATGACGAGCTGGTGCTTGCCGCCAATGTTTCGCTTGCCGCTTTGGTGAATTTGTCGGATTTATTTCTAGTTGTCATGCCCCCCTCTCCCCTGCTTTCCAACCGCAATGCGAATACGGTTAACATGTTCAGCCTTGCTAGGAAAAGAACAGTTGAAATGTATTGCAACTAGCCAGTGCAGTTTATGAGTTTGTTTCGGTGTTAAGTTGATTCGCATGACCTGTGGAAAATCTGCAGCCCCTTTGTGGGCAAGTGATCGTTCTTTTTTCACGTGATTTTTTTGTTTTTAACATGTGATCTGGTTGGGCTCCTGGGAGTATTATTTTTTGTATCGTGTTGATTTTCTCAATAAATCACACAAGACCATCCGCGGCCCTTGTGCAGCGCTTTGTGACCCTCGGGTGAAAGACGCTATATAAATCGCTATTATTATTATTATTACTGCAGGTGTGCTCGTAAGTTTTATGTCTTTAATGATGACGGTGTCATAATGTACAGCCTGTGGGTATGCCAATCTTCAAGTGATTTAAGTGAACCGCTCTTATCCTGCTCCATGACAAAGCTCCCCCTATAGCCTACACACGCTGTTGGGGCGCAAGTGCAGTCAACACCCACGAAGGCCAACACGGCAAGAAAAGACGGTGGTGTGGCAAGCATCATAGCTGGCCGCCTTTGTCTCACCAGTGGTGATGTTTGCACACCTCACCAGGTATTCGTGTATGGCCGAGTCGGCGTTAACCTAGGGGCAGGCCTGGACAGGTTCAGATGTTGAACGTGTGCGGGAAGCGAACTCGTGCCATCAGGTTTGTAGCACGGGCGCGAACCGCTACACGACCGCTCCCCACCAAACAAACGTACACCCACGCACGTCGAAGCATATTTACTCAATTGAGGCCTCGGTGTTATTGATGAATGTGGGTTTTTGTCGCGTGCATAAGGAGGATCGATGGTGGTGTTCAGACGGCAATTCTGGTTATCTGATGGGTTTGCGGGTTGAACCGTGCGTTGTTTGGCGTAATGCCCGACGTTTTACTCCACATGCTGGATGCTTGTGTGTGAAACCAAAACGTAATAAAACGTGCTGCAGGCACAAACATGCTTTCTGCTTCTCAAGGAAACTGGTTTTCATCTTTGCCGACATACATCAATGTTTTACACAAACTTGGTTTTAAACATTTTACTCGTGCACTTTATTATTATCATGGTTTTGACTTATTCCTGGTTTATTTTCAGTTTGAATACGGCTCTTGGCAAAAACAGCACGACCACAGTCTGTTATTGTACAGGAATTGAGGTATGTTTAAAACTTTCGGATAATGGAGGGCTCTACAGTACACCGCTGACAATCAGGCAGCACATCGGATCGTGTGAAGATTGATCTACTAACGAGTGGATTGGCAAGGGTCAATTATTTGAGGCCTAGTTTGTATTAGTATAGGGTTGGGGAAGTGTATGGACCTTATTGTGAAAGATATGGCTCGTGACCATTTAAACATGTGAACCTTGCATTGAGGAAGTAGGCTGGCTAAGTCTACTCAACGCGTCGCCGTGCCGCCCAAAAATCAAATACTAACATAAAATACTATCACTCATCACGCCACGTTAACGAGCCAAGTGACGCTCTGTGCTTCTGCCTCCTTCTGGCGATTCTGAGTGGATCCTCTCTCTTTCACGCTCCGTGAGAGCGAGCAGCGGACACTACGTAGTGGCGCATTACAAGTTCACACGACATATTTATACGTGCGACACACCCGAGTGCTGGTCCGGCAAGGCGCGCGGTGCGTACCACACACCTACCTGAGCCACAGCAAGAACTCG
>JAZEWU010000015.1:7845069-7856515 GCA_036362915.1 Geotria australis
CAGCGTCGCTCTTTCGGGACAGCCGTGTCGAGCGGTGCTCCCCCCCACCCCCTCTCCATCACAACGTTTCGCATGCCACGTTGGGAGGCATTGTATGGGGGTCGCCGACACGCGCATATTCCGGAGCGTGACCGCAACCACCGAGGTTTTGCCTTAAAGTTGAGCGTCTTTATTCGTGACAGATTTACGGAGTGATCCTCTTTATGGGTAACTCCCCACACCAAAGTAATCGGGAGACGACATGAACGCAAACGAAGTTTTATTTCAAAGCCTCTCGACACGAGCCTCCCACCAATCGCCAATACGCGCCAATTCGCCGTGGCTGTGTGGCGTGAGCGTCGTTCTTGCGATATCCAATCGCCTGCTGCCCCATCATCTCTTTCGTGAGTGTAAAATTCGAGACAAACCACAGACGTGTGACTGTGGCCATGCATCCTCTCCTCTCTGCGGTTTCCTTGCGCCTCTGAGTCGTTCTCTCTTTGAATGAATACATTCGAAATTTAATGAATATGTGCCACGTGTTATAAATTGTATTTATTATGTTATTTTCGGAGAGCCCTGTCGAGCACAGGAACGCTCGACACGGCTGTGAAGCATCTCTTTAGATATTCAAACAAATCAGACATGTCCGGACAGCGTAACAGTTTCGTAATCTCGTGCACATCCGCTCGCTTGTCCCACGAGGAGCGTTTAACACGGCTCGCGTTTTATTTTCATTCCGCTAATCGATGCACGCGCCCAGCGGTCTAACCGACATTTGCAGTAGATGTTCAAATATCCGTGCTCTTCACATATCCGCCCAACCTTTGGTCCCCAGCGAGCAGGTTCTAAGCGACATCATACGACTGCGCGCGTTGGCGATCTGGCCTCCGCCACCACCACCAAAGATCCCCCATATAGCCTTAAGAGACTGTAGGGTCAAGTGCCGTCAGCGAACACCTATGAGGGTCGACACGGCACACGAGGGGGTGGGTGACCAGCACCACGCCCGGCCGCCTTTGTCTCCCTAGTGGCGATGTTTACATACTGCACTAGGTACTAATTTGAGGCTGAATCGACCCTAGGGGAGGCCCAGGACCGGTTCGAAAAATCGTCACCGGTGTTGGCCGTGAGCGGGATTCGAACTCGGGTCGCCAGATTTGTAGCCCAGTGCGCTAACCACTGAGCTACCGCTCCCCACCACCACCATCATCATCATCATCCTACCCCCTCCGTCGCACACAGCTGGCGACGCGCGCCTCTCCTGCCGCGGAGAGCCATCGACGAGGCCCTCCAATTTAAAGTTTGGCAAACGACCTTGCCCCGGGGTAAAAAATTCCAGCCCGTTGCCAAGAAACCCCGAGCGGAACGAGTGCGAGCGGCGGTCGGCGGCGCCGCTCGAGCCGGGAACCGAGGAAGCCGAGAGCTCGTCGAGCGGAGCGGCCACTAAACACCGTCTCCAGCCCGCAGAGTGGCGTCGCCGCCGCCACCTTTGCGTAAACTAATGAGCCCCGAGGTCAAGGGTGCACTACGTACGACCCGTGGGCCCAGGTCCGGCCCCGTGAGGAATAGTACAAAAAATTAGTTAAATTGTGTTGAAAACTATTTATGTTGATTTTTGGCCTATAATAATAATAATTTTACATTTATAACGCGCACATTCATTCAGTGTCAAAGGTATTCATTCGACGAGAGAACGACTCAGAGGCGCGAGGAAAGTGCAGAGAGGCGGAGGAGGCAGCCAGGCGGTTTTGCCGGCGCCATATTGCCACACACTGCTTCCTATATATTTTAAAGTTAGCGGCCAAATAATTAATGAGTGTTTTTTTTTAAGTAGTGGGAGGAAACCGGAGAACCCGGAGGAAACCCACGCGGACACGGGGAGAACACACAAACGCCACATGGAAAGGCGCCCGAGCCGAGATTCGAACCCGGGCCCTTCTTGCTTTGAGGCGGCAGTGCTTGGTAAACGCAGCCACACGGCTATCCCGAAAGCTGTTTTTTCGGGATAGCCGTGTCGAGCGTTGTCCCTCTCTCCCTCGCATCGTTTCGCCTCCCACGTCGGACGCATCTTTTGCATATGTCAAAACACACTCGTGTTTGTGACACAGGCCTGTGTCGCGTGTACCCTTCTGTAAATGTTGTGTGTGCCTGCAAGGGGATGCGGAGAGTGGGGGGGTCGTGGCCAGTTTGTGGCCCTTTCGTTATTTTATCTGGAACTGGACGTGATGAAACATAAGTTGTGCCCCGCTGCCCATGTTGTGAGGCTATCAGATTCCACGCGGTTCTGTTCAGAGGGACGAGTGGTGGCTCAGCGTGTGTCGGCAGACACCGCGCCGTGAAACACAGGCCAGCCGAGTTTGATTCCCGATCACGGCTAACATCGGCACTTTGCAAACCGCGGGTGAAAGGCGTTTCTAGAATGTAGATTACGATTATTATTATTATCGTTAGTGGCGAGTGATATCCGAATCCGGTTGGTCCTAGTCCTTTACGAGCCTGGACTGACCAGCATGATGAAGTATGGTCAAACAACCCACCCGCCCACCCCCCCAAAGACTGACATGGCTCGGAGGAGGCCTTCATCCAGTAGTGTATTGAGAAACGACCATCAATCTACTGTGAAATAACGTATATTTCTCGAATTCCATTGCAATCTACTCCCCGGTGCATTGCGTGCCCGCGGACACATCTGTAAGTGGTTTTAATTTCTATGTGTTGCTGCAGGACGACCTCATTGTATTTGAGCTGCGCGGCGTCTGCTATGTAATTAGAGGGGGGCCTCGACAGATGGCACGCTGGCATTTCCAGAGAGACGGGACGTACGTGCGCTGCGGCGTGCGCTGTATCGTGCGCGGCGTGTACACAGACAACGTACGCGACATACGGCGCGGTTAATTATTGCGCTGACATTTTGAGGATCTTTATTTTCGAAGATGCAAATTATTTCATTAATGCGTCGACACGCCTGTGCACTTTTAACGGCCCGCATTCGCAGCCACGAGCAAATCGACCCGAACGCTCGAAACCTCGGGATGCCAAGCCGGGTTCGCGCCTGGTCGGCACGTACTCGGACGTGACGGTGAGTGGGAATAACCAGGTGATTGTCGTAGGCGTAACGCTGCAAATTGCACAGACGACTCGCGTGCGTTTTAATACAACCGGGGCCACGTTTTTTCGCAAGGGGGGAGATCCGAGTGAAAAGTCGAGCAATGGATTATTGAATATATCTGTGGAGCTTCGAGTGTTAGGCCCCTCTTATGCACGGTGGGTTTCCTCCCGAGTTTTCCGAGTTTTTTCTCCCGACGCGAAGAACCGAACCTCTCTCCAGGATGTAACAAACCTCCCAACCAGGCCGAAGCCTTTTGTAGTCAGTGCGGCTCTCTGTGTGGTAAATAGAGGGCATCATTATTATTATTATCCTCATCATCATGTGTTGTCATGAAAGCAAGTACCTGCCGCGGAGAGCAGTGCTTAGGCGGCGCAGGTGTTAGTGATTATCCGCAATGCCATTACGGGGGGGGCGCTTGACAACAGCTCCTGGAGCCCCCCCCAACCTCCCTGCCCCCACCCCCGGGCCCCCCCGTCCCCCCCCTGCAGTGGGGGCAGGTCAGACTCCACGGGAACCGTGGGAGCAGAGAGCTAACTCGAGCCACACGCTTGCATCCAGAGGCCGGCACTGATTAAAGGATCATGAATTGCGTGACCTTAATCTTAAAACGTAAATGTGCAGCCCCCGCTAATGTCTTGCTCGTGGCCACTGCTGGACGGAAAGGCCCTCAACTAGAAGGAGATCCAGACAGCCACACTTGTACGTGGTATTTTGGCCTACTATTCCGCGCTGAGCAGACCGTCTTGGAGGGAGTGGGAGTCCGGTCCCCACCAGGCGTTACCGCACCACATACGAGCTACTTCTAGCCGTGGCGCAGGGGGTTTGGGAAACTTGCACCAGTAGTGTGGCAGAACGGTAGCGCTGCCGCCTCACAGCAAGAAAGTCCCGGGTTCGAATCTCGGCTCCGGTGCCTTCCTTATATGGGTTTTGCATGTTCTACCCGTGTCCGAGTGGGTTTCCTCCCACAGTCCAAAGACATGCTGCTGCATAGGTTATTGGTCTGCTGACTAAATTGCCCCCGGTGCCCTGGTGTCCCGTCCTGGGTATTGCCCTGCCTTACGCCCTGTGTCTGCCAGGATAGGCTCTGGCTCACAGCAACCCTGTACAATGAATGAATGCACCAGTAGTTCAACTCCCGAGCCGGGAGGTGGAACCGGTGACCTCTGGGGTAGCGAGTCCATCGCGCGAAGCGCTACACCTAGGAGGAGCATGCACTCGTAACTCTCGCACGCCTACAAGACAGTCTGTCGAGGCGACTTGACAAGTGGCAAGTCGCTAACTCCACCACCCCGCTGTGGCAGATTGTGGTGGTGGCGATCGTGGGTTTAGAATCGTGCATTGAGGGTCATCGATCACGGGCCGTGGATCGCGAGATGAGGATCGCGGGTTGCGGATCGCGGACCCTGCGCCGTGCATTTTGGGCTGAGCGTGGTTGGTCGAGATCGGCACCGGACGCGATGCGTGGGAGGCGCCGTTGGCTTTACGGCAGAAACAAAAACTGCCGGCCGCGAAACCCGGAGAGAAGGGAAAAACAACCTCGCGTCCCACGAGAAGCAGCCGAGCCAACAACAATAGCATCCGCACCGCAAACGCGCTCGCGTGACACGGGGGACGGCTCCAAAACGCCCCCGCTAACTATATAAATAAAGCACAGACCCCCGTCTTTGCTTCGACACCGAGGCGGCTGGCAGCAGCCCTCCCGCTGGCAGCGCCGGGACAGATTCACGCGCCGGAAGAGCGGCCCGCGCGCTGCGGACGTAACGGTTCATCGGCGCCCTTCCGGCACCCTCGCCGCCCGGAGGAATGATCAACCACCCAGATCATCCACGCAGAATCTCGCCCATACAGATTCTCACACGTTCAGACTGTCACCGGTTCAGGTTGGCGTACGAGAAAACATAGCGCCCTGGCTCTGCGACCCTTCCAGTTCTCCCTCGAACATTGTCTCAGATTTGCGAAATATGGCACCGCGTTATAAAGTGTGTTTATTATTATTGTCAATATTAAAGACACGTACATCCAGATGCTAGGAGCTGATAGTAGCGGGATTGTCGGGGTAGCGGGTGAGAGGAAGGGCGGCAGCTGCCAAAAAAAGTGACTGCAAATAAAGTGCACGCTCACCGCACTCTGCAGGATAATATCTCATAAATATACACACGTATATAATTTGTTTTATGTATATAACTTACATCGGTATTTCTTGAAATAATACGTAAATAACCAAGGAGTTGAGAAACGCGTGCATGCGTACGTAGAGGCGAACGCGGCCGCACAGTGGCACCGAGAATCGTTCATCGTACTTGTTTTAACTCGGCCCGCGCTTCCAGTCTTCCACCGGCGCCGTTAGATCCACAAAGTTCGTCCAACATATAATAATAATAATAATATGAATCGAAGGGCTCGAGACGTCGGAGAAGTATGGCCCGGAGGGTGTTCGGCAAGTGGGCGCTGCCATCCTGTCCGGAACGCTTTCCCCAGTGCCAAGTCTTCCGTGTGAAGGTTAAGTCGTTACACGCCGCACGTGCCCCGATGATTGGTAAACGCATCCCACGTCACGCGTGACTTCGCGCGTGTGTGTGTGGCGTCGTGGTTAGCATGCTGCTGTACACACCTAGCGACCCAAGTTCGAATCCCGCTCACGACCAACTCCGGTGACGATTTTCCGCACCAGTTTTGGGCCTCCCCTGGGTTGACTCGGCCCCAAGTAAATATCTGGTGCGGTGTGTGAATATCGCCACTAGAGAGACAAAGGTGGCCGGGCGTAGTGCAGGCCACCCACCCCCTTGTGTGCCGTGCTGGCCTTTAGAGGTGCTCACTAACAGCACTTGAATCTACAGTCTGTTAAGGTTAGACTGGGGGGGGTCTTTGTGCCTGTGTCGGGAGCGTAGGTGGTGCCGTCAAACCCACGACACCTGGATCTGTCGTGTGCCCTACTGCCCCGGGAAGCTTTTTTGCCGTGTCGCGTGATGGCCTCAAAGGACACAGAGCCCGGCACAGGTATGACAGTGACAACACAAGACCAGTATCACGCACACGCACACACACACAGGAGCTCCTCTAACCCACATCGTCCGCTCTGCAGGTCGTGTCGCGTGGCGTGTTCTGTACGTCCGTTCACTCGCTCGCCATCTCCACGTCCGTATGTCACTGCGGGCCGCGTTTACCAAATCATCCGGGGGCGAGAGCGCGTGACGTCTCGACGCAGGGAGACAGCCGAGCGTGGAGAGAGGCGGTACTGTGAAAGCGGCGGCTCCCCGGGAGCTAGTTCACATCGCCGGGAATCGGTGGAACGGGCAGCGGTGCCGGCGTCGGCGCCGAAACCTCCTCCGTGCCGGCAGACGGACTCCGATCGGATGTCCGCGCCGCCACCGTCATCGTCGTCATTGCCATCGCCGTCGTCATGGCTGAAAAGCCGGGGCTCCTCATCGTCACCGGCGCCGCCGCGGTGCTGCCCGGCGCGTACGTGGCCACAAACGGCACGTCCTCGTATTCCGGCTCGGCGGGGCCCGGGTCGCCGGGCGGTCCGGGCCAGCCCGGCGCACCAGGAAGGCCGGGTATCCCGGGGGGCCCCACCTCGCCCTTCTGGCCGAGCATTCCCATCTCGCCGGCCGGGCCCGGCGGCCCAATGAAGCCCGGGACGCCCTGTGGGCCTGGTACTCCGGCCGGGCCCGGTCGGCCCAGATCGCCGATTGGACCGTCGTCTCCTTTCAGCCCCTTAGGTCCGTCAGGCCCGATCAGGCCCGAAATTCCCGTGTCGCCCTTCTCCCCCTTTTTGCCGGGGGTTCCTCTGGGGCCCGGCGGGCCCTGCACCCCCTCCTCGCCGGGGAGTCCCGCGTGGCCTTCTTGTCCGGCGCTTCCAGAAGCGCCCAGGTCTCCGACGTCGCCGTTCGGGCCCTGCTCGCCCAGCGGCCCGGCTGGGCCCGTGTCCCCCACCTCGCCGGGCAGCCCAGGCAAGCCTTGGTTTGAGAGGGGGGAGAGAAGAGAACGATTATAATTGCGTGCTTACACACACACCCGGTGCGTACGCTGGGCTACAAATCTGGCGAGCCGAGTTTGAATTCCGCTCACGGCCAACACCGGTGACGATTTTGTG
The DNA here is from genome assembly GCA_036362915.1 of Geotria australis. Lineage (NCBI taxonomy): Eukaryota > Metazoa > Chordata > Hyperoartia > Petromyzontiformes > Geotriidae > Geotria > Geotria australis. The sequence continues at coordinate 7,852,254 of JAZEWU010000015.1, forward strand.
AACCGGTCCTGGGCCTCCCCTAGGTCGACTCGGCCTCAAATGAGTACCCGGTGCGGTGTGTAAACATTGCCACTAGGGAGACAAAAGCGGCCGGGCGTGGTGCTGGTCACCCACCCCCTCGTGTGCCGTGTCGACCTTCATAGGTGCTCGCTAACGGTGCTTGCCCCTACAGTCTGTTAAGGCTATACGGGGATCTTTGTCTTTGTCTTGCACAAGTGATCTGGCACAGTTGCAGTCGGGTCTCTAATTGAGCGAGTCTGACGTACAGCAGAAGTTGAATAATGTCTTACTTAGTATGTCGAACGAAAAACACGGGGAAGGTGGAATTACTCATTTGATTATCTGTTTAAAATGCAGCAAGAGTTTTTATGCATATATATATATATATGTCCGCACCAAGTGTTTAAATCCTTGATGACCACAAACTTTATCTGTAAAACGCTAAGGCTTTAATGTATTATTTCAGCATGAACTTCCCACTTTTTTATTACTCTTCTGAAACTGAAACATTTTAACACTTTTAGCTTTAAATTCCCATTCTGCACAAGATACCATCGATGCGTGACGACGCTTCCAACGTGGGAGGCGAAACATCGCGAGGGAGAGAAAGAAATCGCAACGGAACAGCTCTGAAGAGCAACCATCAGTGAGTCCTTTGTTAATATCCAACGACTCGAACTCTTAGCATATCAAATAATCATTCTCGGTAAAGCGACGACTTCGGGCCACATCTGGCAGGGTGGCGCAGTTGTAATATCCGCGCCTCACAGAAAGAATGGCCTTGCCCGAGGTGGTTCGATTCCCACCTTGGGTGCCTTTCTGTGTGGAGTTTGCATGTTCTCCCCACGTCCGCGTGGGTTTTCGCCGGGCACTCCGGGTTTCCTCCCACCGTCCAAAGACATGCTGCCAGGTTAATTGGCGCACTGGCTAAATTTCCCCAGTCGCCCTGCGATGATGGACTGGCGTCCCGTCCTCTGTGTTCCCCTGCCTTCCGCCCTGCGTCTGCCGGTATAGGCTCCGGCGCACCGCGACCCTGTACAGCAGGGGTGGGGAACGTCCGGCCCGCGGGCCGTATGAGACCCGCGACTGACTGACGCCAACCTGGAAAAGCAGTTGCGAGTAGCATCATCAATACCAGCTAACATCACACGCCTCACCAAAGAGAAGCAGTTCCAGCCATCACATTAGGGGTGAGTTAATTAAATGTTTGACCAAATATAGCAGTCTAATTTTTAAGTTGAAAATGTTGTATGGCCCGCGAATGATTTAAGAAATATCCAAATGGCCCTTGGCAGAAAAAAGGTTCCCCACCCCTGCTGTACAGGATTAAGCGGTTTCTGACAATGATGATGATTATTAAAAAGAAAGCGATCGACGGAAGGACGGAAGGACTGCCAACCTCGGACACCGCCCGCGATGCCGTGCGCGATGACGTCCTTGTTGCGGTCGAGCAGCTGCAGCTCGCTCATCGCCGCCGACAGGTTCGCCGCCTCCGCGTGCAGCCGGTCGGAGAGCAGGATTTGGCGCGCTCGCATCACGCTCAGGTCGAAGCCCGCCAGCGTGGCGGCGTCCGACAGCTGCGCCAGGTCGGCCCACGTGACGCTGTCCTGGTCCGCGGCGCCGCTCACCACCTCGCTCAGGTACGACGCCAGGCTGGTGAGGTGCTGCTCCGTGCCGTTCATGCTCGCGCGCACGTTCAGCACCTGCGGCACGGTGGGACGGAGAGAGAGGAAGAGAGGGCGGACATTAAAATGAGAGCGAAGGGGACGAGATAGACAGACAGATGAATTTAACTCGAAGGCTTTCATGTCTGGTCCACTCTCCTTGGACTGCTGCCACCGCGACCCTCACAAGGACAAGCGGTTCAGAAGATGGATAGCTTTCACGACCAGTGTTATCCATAGTAAAGCTCTGTTTAAGGGTTTACAATCCCTGAAGACGCTAGATGTAAGTTCCAGTGAAACGTCGGTAACATCTTTGGAGGTAAGTGCTGTTTGTGCCCGCTTGATTCTCCAACATATCGACGGGTATACAACACTTACACATTTTTTTACATGACCTAAACCCGTAAACAGAGCTTTACTATAGACAGACAGATGTTTATTATTACAGCAGAAAAATACCCCGTGAGCCTGCAAGCTCTTTACGGGATTCCTGCGACAGAACAAACATGCGAGTTTCTGACAATAATTAAAATATATAGAAGATTCATGAATAACCAAAATTTAAATCAACGAGGGTAATGGAAGAGACGAAGCGTGTCGGACAGACGTGACGAAAAAAGCGGAGGTTGTTACAAACGGGTTGGATGACGTAAAACAAGACGGACAGATCGGAGAAACGCGCATGCCCGTGGTTTGTCGTGTCTATGTGGACCGGCATGGCAAACACGACGGAACAGAGCATGCAATGTAAAGAAGAGCGGGATTATGGATGCGACGGACGGTACAAATGAGAGACGAACAAATAAGTTAATTTGTTCTTTAAAAAATCACGGGACGCGCGAGGGGTTACAGCAGAGGACGAAAGTAACCCTGTACGGCCCAGCAAGAATGCAGCTGAAGGCTTCAGTACAGGTAGGAAGGGGGGTTGAGATATGACCGTCCCATCCTTCCCCCCCCCCGTGTTGCTTCCAGGCTGGGACACGGCGGTGGAGCTCTCAGATGTGTGGTTACAAGCTGGCGCGGGAGCAGATAATGAAGCTCTGCGCTCTGAGGCCGCGTCGCTCAGCTCCGGCCTCGTAACCTCCGGTGAAGGTCGCGGTTGGTGCGGGCGGCGAGCCCTCTAGCTCGAGACGGTGTAATCCATTTAGACACCGTGCTCAGTTGAAGTAAACCGCTTCGGTACAGTACCGGTGCAGAAGACGAGTTGCGATACGACCGTAGCCGTAAGACACGTGAGTTACTTTCACCCCTGTGTCACGGTCTTACCTGTGGCCTAAGCCTGATAGGTCTCGGCCTGATAGGCCTCACTTACTTCCAGGTCCTGGATCTCGAGGCGAGTCTGAACATTCTCCGTCTTCACCTTCAGCTGCTTCTCCACGTAAAGCAGCTGCTCTGCCAAGTCCTGCGTGCGTCGGGATAGCACACGGCTGAGATTCACGCACTGGGCGGCACGGTGGTGCGGTGGGGATCACTGCCGCCTCAGAGCAAGAAGTCCCTGGGTTCGAATCCCAGCTTGGGGAGCCTTTCTGTATGGAGTTTGCATGTTCTCCCCGTGTGTGCGCGTGGGTTTTCGCCGGACACTCCGGTTTCGTCCCACAGTCCAAAAACATGCCGCTGGACAGTTACATGTGGTTTAAATCCAGGAGTGAATCGACATTCTGCGGCCACCCCCGAGTTCAGGAGGACTGCGAAAGGTTCCCTGATAGGGGTCGGATAGGTAAATTGCACGCTCATGATGGAGTCGTGACCGTTCGATTACCTCTGAGAAGGTGAAGAGCAGTGAGACCGGGCATTGCGACTCAGGTTCGTCTCACCTAACCACTAAACAACGTGACAAGGTGCTGAGTGAGACTCTCAACAACATCGTGCCACAACTCTGTAACCTCCAACGTGACCAGCGACTCCAACGTGTCCACCGGCCCCAACGTGTCCACCGGCCATCATCAAGTACCGTGAGATACAGTACAGCAGAACTGCCTGGCGGCCATATTGACTAAGAGTAGGTGGAATCGGTGCCACTCATGGAGAGACTGAAGACATTAACGTTAAATACCACTATTACACCACATTCTTAACACAGTAGCCACAACAGACAAGTGCTTTGAATAGTGAGAGATGTTTACAGATGTTTATTATTGTCCGTGTTTGTGTTTAAGGAAGTGACGGCCATCTTAGGGGACGCTGGCAGATTTTTGCCGCTCTTAAGATTTCCAGTTTCACGACCTTTTGGTATATTCGAAGCAGCCTTAATCGTTTATTTTTTGTTGCTTTGGTTTTTGTTGGTTCGTTTTTTCTTTCATTGGTGACATGCCGTTCTCTTCGCGGCCCTTGTGCAGCGCTTTGTGACCCTCCGGTGAAAGGCGCTATATACATTGATATTATTATTATTATTAATTGGCTTGCGGAATAAGTTGCCCGCAATGCCCTGTGATGAACTGGCGTCCGATCCTGGCTGTAGCCCTGCCTTGCGCCCTGTGTCTGCCGGGATGGGCTCCGGCTCATCGAGACCCTGTACAGGATTAAGCGGATTCTGACAATGAGATGACAGATGAGATTGACGCACTGCAGGTGAGACGCGGGGTGGGTGAGGTTGAGGGA
>JAZEWU010000015.1:7875418-7893938 GCA_036362915.1 Geotria australis
TGGATGTGGAGGGAGAGAATCAGAGAAGAGGCCACGAGAGAGAGAGGAAGGAGGGCCACGAGGGAGGAGAGAGGGGCCACGCAGGGAGTGGCCAGTCTCGCTGCGCTGCCTTCCCACACCACGCTCCTCACTGCCCGCCGTGTGACTGTACTCCGTCTCTCTCGCTTTTGCTCAGCGCTTCTCTTTATCTAAACGTCCGTCATAATCGCGTTTCCCCGAGGTGTAAATCGAAAACGGTCAGATTGTCAACAATGGCTGGGTCCGCATTGCGCCCTGCTGTCGTTTTTCTGCTGCTGCTCTCTCTCGCGGTGTCGGGTAAGCACACGGCTCCCTCCATTGTGTACGGTGGGAGTACGTCCATTGTGCGTAGGGGTTATTTCTGTGTATGAATCGATGTCCTTGCTCCTTCGTAGACCCGCACTCGGCTCCGTGTCGTTGTTTCTGTGATTAAATCACCGCGTCGGTGATATTTTATGTAAGCGCGTCGGTGCAAGTGATAGATTTATGACTGGTCACATTTCAACAAAGGCGTGAAATTATGGCACGAGATGACAATGATGGAAGTGAGATTTTGTGCTACTGGGCGCGAAACCGTGAGATTTGTTTGTCGAGTTGAGGCCATTATGGACGTGCTGCTCATCAGCACCACCGTTACTTTTACGGTCGTCCACTCCCCCGCCCAAAATGTGCTGGGTTTCTTCACAATGGCCACCCTATTTCCATTGTGCAGCCAATGCTGTGACAGGGAAGGTGGTTTGTCGTATTAGGAGCACGTCCGAGATCCCAACAGGACCTACGTGCTTGCTTTGTGTATATGAATACCTGGTGCAGATATTAATATAAACTATGAGTGGGGAGACAAAGGCGGCCGGGTGTGGTATTGGCCACACCCAATCCACCTCCACACCCTCGATAACGGCATTTGAAAAATACGGACTGATATTAGGGCGGCACGGTGGCGCGGTGAGTAGCGTTCCCGCCTCACAGCGAGAAGGCTACAGGTTCGAATCCCGGCTCGGGTGCCTTTTTGTGTGGAGTTTGCATGTTCTGCTGTATAGGTTAATTGGCCTGCGGACTAAATTGCCCCCGGTGCCCTGTGATGGACTGGCGTCCCATCCGGGGCATAGCCCTGCCTTGCGCCCTGTGTCTGGTTTAACGAATAGTAAACGATTGTAGCACAGTATCTCTGTTTCTCATTATAACAAATTGTGTAATGCCCTGTGGTGGGCCCACTGCGTAAAAATGTATAACATGTCGGGACAAAAAAACATTAAGTTAAAATTGCTTTCATGACGTTTGCTGTTCAGAATGCCCCGTTGGAAGCATCCTCGGGGCATTTTAAGATGCAGTGGTTGCTATGGGTTTGTGTGTCTGTACCAAGTCTTGAGGCTTGCTGGGAATGTGAGGTATGGCATTAACTTGGTAAACCCAGCCCCTCTCCGCCACTGTCACAATGAATCTCCGTATAAATTTAGAAACTGTTGGTGCAAGTGTGGTAAGTGAGCACCTGTGAAGGTCGGCACCGCACGCAGGCAGTGGCATCGTTTTCGCAGAGCCACGCCTGGCCACGTTGTGTCTTGTCTAATTTAATCCTCAGTTGACCTGGTTGAGGCCCCAAACAGACGCAATCAGATGTCACTTAACACTGATGTGATGTTATCCACGAATGCGACTCGAAGTCTGCTCCCTGGGTTTGTTTTATCACGATGTGTGAACCACTGTACCACACATAATTTAGCTGCCAATACCCCAGAGAATTTCTGTTAGGGGTAGGGGGGTCAAACCCTAATTTTAGGGGGCATGTGAAATGCCTTGCTAAAAGTGTAAACACACTACAGCGTAATTCTTTGTGCCGTTGGGCAATACTTTTTTTTTGCTTCTACAATTTGACCAGCAGTCTATGAATTCCATTCCGCGGGAAAACATTCACACATATACACACACATTGCCGCATACACACATTCTGTACACGTGTGTGCACATACAAAAACATGCAGGCCTCGACTTCAATGCAAGACAGAACTCCCCCTTGTAGCCGGGATAACTTTGGGTCAAGGTCCTGTTTGCGAGCATCTGTTAGTTTGGCGTGGCACACGACAGGGTGGTGGTGTGGTCAGAACCACTCCCGGTTAGCTGATAGTCTTCCATTGCTGGTGATTTAAGGCTGAGTTGACCAGATCAGAGTTGACCAAGTTTGGTCAACAGGATGCATCTTAAGGCTGATTTCGTCCAGGATAAATGTTGGTTGGTTGCCGTGTGACCACACATACTACAATCGTGACGATTTGTTATTGATTCAGTGGCCTTTCGAGACCTGCCATCTCAGAGCACTTGACGTTGCATCTCATCCGAACACATTTCAATGGGCACCCTCAGTTGCAGCTGTCTGTCTGGGTACAAGGCGACGTGGTGTCTGGCCTGTAAAATATTATCCCAAATGAGTAATTTTGCGGTGTAATTTTTCTAAGTTGGTAAATGTAGACTAGTGCGGGTTCAAAAAATCGTCACTGGTGCTGCCCACGAGCGGGAATCAAACTCGGGCAGCCGGCTTCGTAGTGCGGCCCGCAAACCGCCACACTGCCGCCCCTCACAACACGGACACACACTTGGCAAACCTATTCACGCCAGTGTAAACTGATCACACACACCGACACATATGCACAGTGCATGGGGGAGTGTGCAGTGGTGTTCTCTTGCCCGCTTTCACGCCACATTTGCGCGAGCAAGGAGAGAGTTTGACTGTGCGGGGGAGAGACAGGCGACAGGGAAAGGTAGGCTGGGTGAAGGTGAGAGACTAAACAAAACAAATCGAGCGGAAGGAAGAATAACACCATACTGTACAAGGAGAGAATGTATAAGAGATCTTGTGAGAGTGTGAGGAAGAGGAGAGAGAGTGTGGGAGAGTACAAGAGAAGAGAATTGAACACCGTTGGCGCCTTGTTTCATTCCTGGCAGCAGGGCCCATGCCAACCACGCTACAGCACTGCAGAGAGGACAGAGCGTGAAAGTGGAGGAGAGAGACTGGGGGACGGGAGATAGCGAATGTGGGGGAGCTGGATGAGCGTCTGAGAGATAATGTAACACAGTAAGACGCTGTAGGAAAGTGGTTGTAGAGTGTAAGATAGTGAAAGGAGCGTTGAGAGGGTGCAAGCGAGTGAGATATTTCACGTTTGTTTAAGAGTAGTTTGGCATTTGACATGGTCACCAAAACGTATTAAACAGCACCACACTGAAGTTCGGGGTGATCCGTTTATAAATACCCCACTGATTTCAAACTACTGTCTTCCCAACTCTTTGACTATCGCTTCACATCTTATGGCGGAGGGCGTTAAAATAGCTGTGAGTTACGAATCATGTCAACTCATCATCCCACATTTCGCGTGTTGCAACAGGTCAGTTGCCCAGGAAATATTGAAAAATGCATTACATTTTTAGCAAAGGCATCGAGCTAAGAATGGTTTTGAATTCGTGTGAGGTCACGGGCAATGTACGGATGGCAGGGGTGTGGTAATATGCGTTGTTTAATAATATTAATAGTTTGGAAATTTGTAATGCATGCAGTGTTTGCCCTCACGCACAGACAGAAATATTCAGGGGTGATCAGCTCGTGCTTGGTGGATCATTGTGTCGCGATCCCAGCTTTGGGGGTAGCTTGGGGGGGCTGTGGTGATAATATGGTTGTGGCCATCCTGTAGTGTGATGTGACCGTTGTCGTTGGAATCGTCACTTGACTGATGTGTCGTCTCGCTCTCTTGCAGGGCCCACGCAGAAACCAGGTACGTCAACACCCCTTTTCTCTTCGGCCTTGGTATGGTGTCATGGTTTTAACGTTCGTTGAGCTTCAGCGATAATAATTTTTTATGGACAGTACGGTCCGTTTTGAATATACAATTGGAAAACCAGAGTGCGTTTCTCCACCAAATAATTCCTCTTGTCCTTGGGCCGTTGCATTTTCTTTCTGCGTCTTCTCTTCCGTACGTTGTCGCATCGTGGCTGACAAAGCGGCTGGATTAATTTCACGTGTTTAAAACACATCTCCAGGGGCAATGGGCGCTATTGTGTTTTGAGGGACCTCCCTAAGAAGGGTCTGAGTGTATTGAGATTATATATAGGGCCCGGGGAAGGGCCAGTTGAGACTTGTCAGATCCTTGCTCCTGATGAAGCTGATTGCAACTATCAGCGAAACGTCGTACCTTCGTTGTAAGTGTTGTGGGCTCGCTATCCAACATGCCGGTGTACTGAAGTGGTAACGAATTGGCACGTTTTTGTTCACGTGACAACCCTTTACTGATTGGCTGTTTCGGGTGGAGGTGGGTTTACGACACTTGTACTTTTTAACGTGATCTAACTCCTAAAAAGAGCTAGACTATGGAAAACATTGGTCACGAAAGCCGTCGTGTTAAATTTCGATTAAGCATCGTTGGAATTATTGTCAATCGTAATCTTGTTTTGTTTGGATCTGTAGGTCTAAGCGACGACGACCTCTTCGGTTTACTCGACGATCGTGAGTAATCACAATGCAGCTTGACCTCCCAACTCACTCGCCTGCTCACTTGCCTTGCTCGCACACCACTCACGTGCTCCACTTGCCTGCTCAGCCACTTTATCGCTCGCGCACGTGGACATGTGCTCGATAATTTATCTGCGTGCAAATTTGCTCACTGTCCCACTTTCTCTCCAATTTGCTTGCTCACCCATATACCCAATCACCCCCTTCCTCACCCAGTTACTGATTTATTCTCTCACCCACGCACTCACGCATTTACTTGCTCAGACACTCGCTCACACGCTTATCCAGTGGTCAACTTACACGATCACCCGCTCGCTCACCCACCCACTTGCTCGCTGTCCCGTTTTTTTCACTTGCCCACTGGCTAACTCCAACACCCCACTCACCTATTTCCTAACTAACTCATCGACTTGTGTCCTGTCCCATTCATCCGTTTCCTCGCTCACCCGTCCGCACACTCGCTCGCCTTCCACCGGTAGACGCAGCCTGCATAACCCACCCCAAGTCTTTAAATAACCGCTGTTTATAATTAGCCCCGCGATGCGGTGTAAAAACACACCGCACCCACACAAGTACCGTGGCTGCCTGTGCGCCCCATCAACGTCAGGATATCACAACTGAACCAACATAATTCATTGAACTGGGCGAGCAGCTTCCTCTCTCAAGGGTCTTGCCGAGGGGAACAAACCGCAGCCTTTACCTACAAGCCGACTGCTGGCAGTTGTACGGATCCTCTGGGGGATGTTCTCTAGCGGTGCGATGCTCCGCTCGTTGCAACAGCTCCAAAATGAAATGTAATCCGTCTCGTGACGCGACGAACGCCTGTGGCCCAATCATCCTGATATCCACCATGGCCTCTTTAGATTTCACAGGCTGAGCAAGTTTAAAGCCTGTTTAGTGTTTGTACGGGTGAACATTGAGCGTGACGGCGGGGTGGGCTACGTTGTGGGCAGGAGATGGCAGAGCAAGAAAGTCCTATTGCTCTGCTGTACTGTACTTAGATAATAATCAGTTTCAATTGATAACGCATGGCACATATTCATTCAAAGTTGAAGGTATTAATTCGAAGAGAAAACGACTCAGAGGCGCAACGACAGCGCAGAGAGGCGGAGCAGGCAGCCAGGCGGTTTGCGGGCGCCAACATATTGCCACGCACTGCTTCCTGTATATTATGATGTTATAATTAATTAGCGTTTTTTTTAAGTAGTGGGAAGAAACCGGAGAACCCGGATGAAACCCACGCAGAACAGGGGGAGAACAAATGAACTCGAACACAGAAAGGCGCCCAAGGCAGGAATCGAACCGCCTCGGGCAAGACCATTATTTCTGTGAGGCGCAGATGTTACCACTGCGCCACCCTGCCGCCCGTGTCTATGCCGTCTTGCTTTCACAAACCACCTTGGTGAAGTACGGTCAATCAGCGGTTTCACAAAAATGGAACCACTTTGCATCTATATATATTCCGTATATATAACGGAGCGTGCCGCGTGCACCCGAACATAGCGATTGGTTAGCGCGGGGATGCAAAATGGGGAACCGGGCAGCGTTTCATCGGCAAACGGATTTAATCCCGCCGCTATTGTCCCATTGCTCTTGGGGGATTTGCCGAATGTACCGGGTGTCCCGCCTGTTTCCTCCACATTGGCTCCGGATTGTGAGCCGGAGGGGAGTCCTCTGTGCCCAGGCAGCGACTGCTGCGCCACAATGGTGATGAGTCATAACACAGGCATTTTCCCCCCTTACGCAGCTGCATTCCGTGGTTCACGTGGCATCCCCAATGGCCCGACATTAATCACGTGGCCGTGGAGCCTACGTACAAAGGCAAAGATCCCCCGTGTAGCCTTAACGGACTGTAGGGGCAAGTGCCGTAAGCGAGCACCTGTGAAGGTCGACGCGGCACGCGAGGGGGTGGGTGATTAGCACCACGCCCGGCCGCCTTTGTCTCCCTAGTGCCAATGTTCACACACCGCGCTAGGTACTCATTTGAGGCTGAGTCGACCCAGGGGAGACCCAGTACCGGTTCAGAAAATCGTCACTGGTGTGGGCCGTGAGCGAGTTTGTAGCTCAACGCTCTTAACGCTGTACTACCCCTTACCCAATTATCTCACACAAAGACAAACATCCCCCTTATAGCCTTAAGTGACTGTAGGGTCACACACATGCACACACATGCTGTACAACACACATACGCCATACACACCCAAGCCATACCACACCCACTACCCTCCCCTTCCATTCCGCTCTCCGCACTCATTCTCCGCATTTGGAAATGGCTGCTACTTACCAATGAATATTTCACGAGCGCAGTTGTTACGGTGGGTGGCATGTCGTTGCGGTGAGGAGCGCTGCCGCCTGACAGCAGTAAGACCCTGGTTCGAATCCCAGCTCGGGTGCCTTTCTGCGTGGAGTTTGCATGTTCTCCTCGTGTCCGCGTGGGTTTTCGCCGGGCACTCCGGTTCCCTCCCGCGGCCCAAAGGCACGCTGCTGCTTAGGTTCATTGGCCTGCTGACTAAATTGCTCCCGGTGCCGTGGACGGCGATAGTCTCACCTCACACTGACAGTCATACGGCAAGGCCCCCACACGCGCGTTCACTTTTTCGTTTCTCGGCGGCAGTCGGAGGTGCTAACGGCTACGTGGGGGGGGGGGACCTCTGTCTTTTTGTCTGTGTGCGTTTGGCAGCTCCGAAGCCGACATCCAAAGCTAAGACCACGACAACGGTCAAACCTCCACCCCCAAAGTCGCTCGATGACCTTGACCTGGACTTTGCTGATCCGGGAAAGAAATCCGGTACAGTGCTGTGTACACACAGACGTATACAGTGGTCCCTCGCTTTTACGATGGCCTCGCAATATGATGAAATCGCTTTATGATATAGGCTCCGTAAGAACATTAGTATCGCAATACCGTCAAATTTCACTTTACGATACGTGCAACGATATGGATGCACGTGAACGTGGGTGCCGCGGCAGTCATTCAGCGATGTTAACGAATGCTGCTTGGGTATCTTCTCAGCCAATAGCAGCACTTCCAAGGTCCTGGAATGAATTACCATAAAACAACGTGCAGTATTATTGGTCTCACTTTACGATGGTTTAACATTACGATATTTGTTCTGTAACGGATTAATATCGTAAAGCGAGGGACCACTCTACAGGGTGTATCAGAAGTCTGGACCCATAGGGAAAATTAAATGATTTACACTGTTATATAAAGCATGAGAGAGCACCAGTTCCAGGTTCTATTTCTTGGTATAAAGCCACCAAGGTATTTCAATTCATGAAATGTGTGTGTTTGTTGAGCAGTAAGAAAATGTCACATATATCCCATGGGTCCAGACTTATGATTAACCCTGTACATATATACGTTTATGTTATTTTGTTCGCCTGGGATAGGGCCCATGTGGCTAATAGCTCTCTTCCCAGTAACATAATTACAAGAGCTGTCATTATTGTGATGTTCAAATTTACATCGCATCTTAATGGTATCTTGGTGGCGTTTTGATGTTGTTCACGGCGGTGCGTGTATAGTCACTAAAAGTTGCTTGCGTTTCCCCTCATGTAGACACGCCTACGAAGCCCAAAGACAACGATGTTCCGTCGAGGGCTGGCGGTGAGTCGCTGTTCGGTTTTTTTAATTCTGCTTGAGGAACGCACACACGTGGAGACTGTTACTAATGAGTTAAACACATTCTTCTTCCTCTGCGGTACAAACGGGGGGGAGGGAGGGGTGGTATGTTCGCATGCTCAGACATTGCTCGTACTGTCCCCCTTCCTGCTGTGTCTTTACCCAGGGTTCAGCGACGATGACCTGTTTGGGGGAGAAGACCCAGGCCACAAGCCAGGTAATGGCTCCCAGCGTCGTGAATCGATGACATTCGTCATCGCGTTGATTGTTGTCCTGGTTTGCGTCGTTCTGTCCTTATAATAATAATAATAATTTTACATTTATAACGTGCACATATTAAGTCAATGTCGAAGATATTAATTCGACTAGAGAACGACTCAGAGGCGCGAGGAAAGTGCAGAGGAGGCAGCCAGGCGGTTTGCCAACACCATGCTTCATCATATTGTTAGGCATTCTCTGGTTCTGTATTATATTGTCCATCCTATTTTCCTTCCAGTTGTCCCTTTCGATTGTTTGTTCCGCAAATGGGAACAAATTTTCTTCAAGCCGAGGTTCACGTTTTGTCAACTCCACCTGTTCCATCTGCACGGGAGCGTTGCTCCCTCGCGCGCACGTCTGCCCTCCGTGTGCTCTGGTTTTCTCTCGAACGTAAACAATCATTCGGTTGCCGGTAACACCTTAATATATAGGGAACAGCGGAGCTGGTGCAATGTGTAAATGTCGGCACCGGGGGAGACGGCCGATCGCTTGTGGCCATGACCACTCACACCCTTGTTTGGCGTGCCAGCCTTCAACCATACTTGCTCACAGCCCGTTTCCCAACGGTCTGTTAAAGGCTATATGGGGATCTTTGTCTTTGTGTGTTGTCGACAGCTATTCCAGGAAAGCCCAAGCCGGATCGCAATTTTGATGGAACTAACAGTGGATGTAAGGACCATGCGCACCCCACCCTCGCATCGCACATCTCGCATCTGCCCTCCCCATCTCTTCCTTCTATTAATAATAATAATTTAATACATTTACATTTATAACGCGCACATTTTCATTCACTGTCGAAGGTACTTATTCGACGAGAGAACGACTCAGAGGCGCGAGGAAAGCGCAGAGAGGTGGAGGAGGCAGCCAGGCTGTTTGCCGGCACCATATTGCCACACACTGCTTCCTATATATTATGATGTTATCGGCCAACGATAACATATTTTCTGCCCTGCCCTCAAGTCACCGCACATCTGTTTAACGCTTCCGTAACTTGATATTCTATCCACAGTGACGCTACGGTTGAGCGATTATTGTTCCTCATCTCCTCATCTCCGCCTCCTGTCATCCCCCCCCCCCCCCATAACCCTAACCCCAAACACTCGCAGCGATCAGCGATGACGACCTCGTGGACATCACCGGCGGGAAGAAGCCGGCGGGGGGTGGTGGCGGCGGCGGCGGCGGCGGCGGCGGCGGCGGCGGCAGCGCAGGGCGCGGAGGTGAGCGTGGCACGCGCGCCGCTCCTCCTCCTGGTGAAGGTCGGGGGAGCGCACTGTACAACGTCGCCCTACGCGACCGTCGTGTGGCCACCCCGACCCGATTAAGCAACCCGCACCCGGTGCGGTGCCGCTGAATTCGTTGGAACTGTCGTTTTGTAGAGATAATCATTTAATAGTGGATTTTACATTTATCATGCGCACATATTCATTCAAAAAAAACCCCAAAAAAAACTGTTGCTGATTTTCCGTGCTCTGTCGTTGTTGACATTTCGTTCTCTCTGCGGCTCTGTGCAGCGCTTTGTGACCCTCGGGTGAAAGGCGCTATATAAATGCTATTATTATTATTATTATATTCATTTGACGAGAGAGGCGTAGCGATGAAAGCGCGGAGAGGCGGAGCAGGCAGCCAGGCGTTTTTGCCGGCGCCATATTGCCACTAGACACTGCTTCCTCTATATTATGATGTTATCGGTCAATTAATTAACGAGTATTTTTTTAAGTTGTGGGAGGAAACCGGCGAGCCCGGAAGAAACCCACGCAGAACAGGGGGAGAACACACAAACTCCACGCAGAAAGACACCCAAGGCGAGAATCGAACCGCCTCGGGCAAGACCATTCTTTCCGTGAGGCACGGATGTTACCACTGCGCCACCCTGCCGCCCAGATATTTTCAAATCGAACTTTGGCACAAACGGTAGCGTTGCATCCCAGCTCTTGGTGCGTGTACAAAATTGCAGCACCCTCTAGTGCCATGGACAATCGGAAGTCATTCTGTAATGTCTCCTTTCTTTGGGCCGTTCTTAATGAAATCATTGTCGAGTGACGATGCCTATCGTGCAATTGGATTGTTTTTTTAAATGTAAAGTTTATATATGTGTTCTGTCTCCCCTTTCATCAACTCTCTCCAGGAATCCCGTCTCCTACAACCGGACCGGGTAAGTCACCGTTTAATATTCACGCATCTTAACCTCTGTACCTTTCTCGACTTCCTCGTTTCCGTTCCTGCGGTGGTGAGTTGATCAGCAAGGTTTATACGTTCGTGTCGAGGTTTGCGAGTGAGCAAGCGTTGTGATTTCAGGAGCTGTCTCACGGTGATATTTGTGACCGCTTGGTGATGTTGGTGACGCGGTAGCGATGTTCGTGATGGGGGTTGTGATGTTGGTTATGTCGTGGTGGCGTTCGCGTTAGATCCGGGTGCCGTGCCCGGGACGGTTGCGGGGATTTTGGGAGCGCTGGCGGCTGCGATCCTAGCGGGCGGCTCCAGTTTCGTGGCGTACCAGAAGAAAAAGCTGTGCTTCAAAGCTCCCGGTGAGATGATGGTGGTGGTGATTATTGTATAATGGTGGTGATTATTGTAACGGTTGTGACAATAATGATTATTGTAATGATGATGGCTGGGGCGGCACGGTGGCGCGGTGAGTAGCGCTGCTGCCTCACAGCAGGAAGGTCCCAGCTTTGTATCCCGGCTCGGGTGCCTTTCGGTGTGGAGTTTGCACGTTCTCCCCGTGTCCGGGTGGGGTTTTCGCCGGGCACTCCATTTTCCTCCCACAGTGCAAAGACATGCTATACTGCGTAGGTCAATTGGCCTGCTGACTAAATTGCCCCCGGTGCCCGTGTGATGGACTCGCGTTCCATCCTGGGTATAGTCCTGCCTTGCACCCTGTGTCTGCCGGGATAGGCTCTAGCTCACTGCAGCCCTGTACAGGACTAAGCGGTTTCTGACAGGGAATGATGACATGTTCTCGTGCAGATGACGGGGAGGGTCAGCCCGACGGCCAACGGGGCGAAGATCCTCAGCGTAAGTCACTTCTCTTCTGTTTTGCTCCCGCTCTCCGTTCCCTTGTTGAACCCTCCCGCACTCTACGCATGTGGCTGACAAAACACTTCTGCTTCCCTGTGATAATTACATCTGCAACGGGCCCAGTCGGGTCGCCCATCATCTTTGCAGGGTCAGAAAAAAATTAGTAACCAGTTTGTGGCAATTCTGCGCCCGATCCCCACTGTTACACATCGGACGCTAAGCTGGGTCGACCCTGGCTAGCGTTTGGATGGGCGACCAGCACCATGCGTACAGCAGGGTGCTATAGGATCGTGCTGCGTAGCTATGTTGTGGCCAGCAGAGCACAGTGCAGCATAATCCATTGTTGTACTGTGCTTCTACGCTGCCGACGTCCGTGCTTCCACAGCTTCAACAACCCGCGTTGACCGGCACGTTGGAAGTTTGGCCCGTTAAACGCCACAGACCTCCGCGGTGTGCGGGGAGACCCTCATCCAGCAGCGGATAGACGTCAGCGGTGTGCGTCTCGTGTACTTATTTACTCTTAGGATGATTATGATATTTTGACTGGGGTTGCGTAGTTTGTCGGACTGCCCACCGACGAGGTAACTTGATTTGCTCTCTTATCGTCCCCCCCCGCCGTTTGATGGCCTCTCTCTCACGGCCACTGAATGCCGAGCGGGCTCGGGTATCGGTTTGGCAGCGAGTGGCCTTGTAAAACAACACGACCTTGCTTGAGTGCCAGGCCTGTTTTCGAGGGCAAGGTCGCTAGTGTGAGAGAAAGGCCCGCTTTGTGTTTCTGCTCTTGCGCTAATGTGGCTCCACACCTGAGCGCATCGGTTGCATACAACTCAATCGCTTATACGTGGACGTCTCTCCAACCGGAGAGCCGTCCGCGTATAGTGGGCAGGTGATCCAAGCCGCGCCGTCTCGCCAGCGATACGCCTGCGCAACCGATGGCTCCGGCGCGGCACCCGACCCTCTTAACCGCTCGTGTCTGCAGCACGAGTTGATGTTCTAACACCTTTGTCTCCTCTTTCATAAAACATTTCCATGTTGTCTTCGTCATGTCGTTCGTCACTCTGCTTCCATTAACATTTCTCCACTTCTGCTATTCCTTCCCCGTCTCCTCGAATGCAACATTTCCATTCCTTTTTTTTTGTGTGTGTGCCCGCCATTTGCGGCATCGTGTTTGGACATTTCAGTTATGAGCATTATCTGCCCCATAGTTTTCAGCGCCCTGCTCAGCCAGGCCTCCCGGTTTTTCTCCGGAGGCGGCACACAGCAGCAGCAACAGCAGCCGCCGCAGCAACAGCAGCCTGGATCGCCCCAACACGATGACTATTCCGACGAGCAGAAGGTGTAGCGGCGCGCGCTCGTTTCACCCGCCCGGCAAAACCAAACCAACAACCTCTTTTGCCGTCGCCGGGGGCCGCTAGTCGCCCTGTGCGGATCAACACCACCAAAACGTTTGCCAGGAAATGGAATAAATTCATGGAAGTTAATGAAAAAATACAAGGCTTTTTTTTGTGCCCTTTCTGGCAATAATCCAGGAGGTGTTAAGATGTTCAAACACCAAACACCTTTTACAAAGCATCAAGTCTGCAATAACCATGCATACTTGTGGTATAACATGCCAGAAACACCACGGTGTGTCTAATTGCCAGCAAGGGTTAGAAACCTTTTCTTAATCATGATACTGGCAAAAATGATACCGTAGAACAGCAGTTACTCACTCGTGCGTATGTTTTTGCGGTTGTTGCTTTATAAAGCTCCGATGCATTATCGGGTTGGTGCCGCATGCTGTTGGCATCACTGTGATGTCCGTTGTTCCTTTCCACGTGCTGAGGCACTTCGGTTCGGTTTTCTGAAGAAGCTCCCGGCACGCGGAGCGAAACGTCGGACATCGCGTTCAACGGCACCGCGGTACAACCCCGTGATACATTGTGGAGTTCGCTCGTTGGTTTTAAAACTGATGACATTTTGTTGTTGTTCGTATCGTATCACGTTCGGTTGCACTGTTAGTTTGCGAGTGACGGACGGGTTCGACTTTTACGTTTTGAATTGCAGGACTTGTAAGCGTTGTTGTTGGAAGGGTAGGGTGAGGAGTTGGGGTGAGAGAGGGCTTAGGGTTGGGCAAGGGGGAGACTCCTGCTTTGCTCGCTCATTCGCGCCTTCATAGACCCTGGAAGGATGCAGATCTTCCTGCCAGAACTTGCCGTGCGATGATGGTTTCCCGCCGACAGGATTTTTTCAGCGGTGCCAAGTTTTACAGAGTTTTTAGTTTTGAACGTGAATAGCGATGCCTTTTTTCAGCACGACATACTGGTTTTTTTTATTTAAGAGGCAACCAAAAGGCGTAGAAACATTTCATCTTTGGCATGTACACGATTGCTGAACTGTTTCGCTCCTTGTACAGTATTTTCGCGCTCCTATAGTTTTAGTCGCTGGTTTGGCACCTACGGCCGGGTCCACTCCGGAGCGATTGCTTATACATGAACGTCTCCGCAAGCAGTTCAGCAACCTGGTTGCTGCTCAGAGTACAGACAACGGACTCAACTATTGGGCGACGGTCCACTCAGTGATTTGTATGGACGCGTTTCACTGTGCGCAAGCACATTTTCGAACTCCGATTGGTTGCTACGATACGATCCTGAGCACGTTGTTTACCTCCCATGTTGTGCAACTACTCGCTCAGATTTGGACAGATCATCCGGAGGCGTCAAGTTGCGCATTTTCTACGGCGATTTGAGTGTGTATCTGATTGGCTTTGGTCTGGAACGGTCTTCAGAAAGATTGTGCTATCTAGCAAAAACGGCTAACTCGCAATTGTCCATGGGCAGATTATCCGGCAGATCAACCTTTTCTTGCAAATAAATGCATGAAGGTATTTTGAATTCTGCGCTGGATTATTTTCTGTTCCTAACACATCGATTGTTTGCGCACAAGAGTGCACATCAAGTCGGCAGATAAACCGATTCAGAAGCAATACAGACAAGGGTGCCGCATTTGCACTAAATGACCAGTGTTCTAAGTAAATTGTGGCCTTGAGTGGCGTGCTTTGCTTTATCCGTGTTCACCTTTAATCCAGGCCACCACCAACATCACCGTCCCGTCCATAACCCCAGATAACCGAGATTTGGCTTGTAATGATCAGGTGCACGTGTGCTCGTGTGTGCGACCAACGCTTGCACGTGACCTCGTCTTACCGCATACCAGCACCGTGTAAACAACTGAATCGATGGAGCCACCGTCTCCGTTAACTTTCATATTGCGTGATAAAGCGATCGCTGAAAGAAATGTGTTTAAAAACCCTTTCGAAAATGTATCGACATTTATATAAACCGGACGTTTTGACCGTATAACGGCTGCTCTGTCTGGAAGTCGGCTGTCACCGGACGTGCGAGTGCTGTGTTTGGGGAAGATGGGTGCGGTCTGCCTGATTGCGTTTTGTCCTTAGCCCCACGCCTTGTGCGGTGAAGTCAGCCAAACATATCGAGGATCGGGAGTCGCAGCTTTGATTGTTGGTGGAAAAATGTCGCCCCGGCGATTCACCGTATTGTTGGTGATGGGAGAACATCGGAATTCTCGCCAACAATCAGATGATGATCGGTAACGCTCTGGCACTTGATCGCGAACCGACCGATGTACAATATGTGGCAAAAAAACATGCTAGGTATTGACTATCGACAGAAAGAAATTCGGTAGGAAATTAACGTGTGGGGTTGTAACATCGTCCCTTACTGCAAAACCTTGGTAGGACTCTCCTGAAAAATAGTCTTTGGACTCCGTGAGGCTTTCCTAGGTAAGCAAGTGTGATGACCATTACTACACGGGCGTGCATTGTTGGAGATTCATCAATTAAAATGACTTTTCTGCTTTAATCTTTGAATTCATTCATCAAATGGGTGTGAGATTAGGTGATTGGCTTTCTATTGCTTACTTGGTTGAATTGCGTAAACCTAACGGCCACGAGATGCCCAAGTCTCCACAGTGGCTCGATTGACCCGATCTTCTGTGTTCCTAGGGTGAGACCCAAGAGGAAAGAGAGACGCAGCCTGTTGAGCTCGAGCCCCACGATTGTGGAACTCGCGCTGAACCTGAGTGGATGAACGGTGCTATCTAAATAAAGAATATTAAGATTTAAAAAAGGAGGACGATCCTGCAAAAATAGGATAGGTCCATCCATTGTCAGAAACCGCTTAATCCTGGCACGGTCGCGGTGAGCCGAAGCCTATCCCGGCAGTCACAGGGCGCAGTAAACGTAACTTGAAGTCGTTTCAATGAATACAAAATAAAATGTGAATAGCTTTGAATTCGAACCCTCAGCCTTGTGTTCGAAAGCGCCTGCGGTCTGTATTAAACTTAACATGCGAACACTTAATTAGACGTCTCTCCCTAGTATCTAGATAGTCAAGACACAAAACAAATATTAAAATAGTCGGGGGAACCTAGATTCGAACTCAGGCCCTCTGCAGCTGTAAGCTCCAGCTTCACAGACAAGCCACTCTGGCGAAAAACACCTTGAGCCATCGCGACCTAAGAACTAACTTGAGGGAAGAACTCTATTATAAACTCTCCCTTTTATCACAAGATAATTCCATCTTTCCCCCAGAGGTAAAGGAAATGTTGGCTCTGACGCCACATTCTCTTGACACTGAAAAATAATAAGTGAGAGCAACCTAGCTTAGAACCCAGGACCTCACATTTGAGAGCACAACAGGCACTAACAACCACTGAGCCACACAGCTGCTGCTGCACGCACCTGCTGCCCGTAACTCTCTTATAAACGTTCCCCCGACGCCGATGACATTGAATGAAAGGTCCACAAAAAATTGTTTATTATACACTGAACACACCACAAAAAAAATACACTCCGGCACCCGGATTTGAAGGCCGGACTTTTAATTTGAAGCCGAGGTGTTTGTTTAGCCCATCAAGCTACGAACGCACTCAACGGAAAGCCCGTCAGTCTGGAGCAAGAAGAGAGGCCAATGCCCGCCTTTAAGGCCAGCACTGACTATTACGTCTCTAAATGTTGAAGGGCTGTCTGCAACTATGAAGAACTTGTTGCAATGGGGAAACTGTCGTATAACCATCACGCTTCGAAGAATCGAATCGAATTCGAACTCGTTTTGGCGCCACGTGTGGATCTCTGACATACTCCTCCCGGCGTCGGCTCCGGGCGCCGCGATTGGCCGCGGGAGGTCACGTGGCCCCGCGCCCATACGGTCTGGGAACTGCAGAGGAGCGGCTCCATCCGGTTCCGGTTCACACGCGTCCGACACAATGGCGCCGCTGTTCGGGGTCCAAGGCCTGCACAGAGGTAAGGCTCGCACACCCTCGGTCCCCACCCTCATTCCGTTTGATCCCACCCTCATCCCCTTGATCCCCGACCTCACCCGCAGCTCCTTGATCCCCCTCACCTCCCTCATCCCATCGATTCCCTCTCACCCCATTGATCCCCTTCGAACCCCTCCTCTCATCCCCTTGATCCTCCTCACCTCTCTCGTCCCATCGATTCCTCCTCACCCCCTTGATCCCCCCTCACCTTCTAGATCCCCTTCGAACCTCCCTCTCACCCCCTTGAACCCCTCCTCTCATACACTGACCCCCTTAACCCCGTCCATCGTCTCGTGGTCCCCTCGTCCCAGTCGTGCCATGTATCCCAATGATCCATCCCCCGATCAAATTCTAACTTTGTAATTTGCAATGCATGGATATCACATTGTCACTGCTGTTAGCAATGTTGCTATGTGATTGCAGTTTCCCGAAAGAACAGCTTTGGGAAACAAACCCGGTCCTCCCCTGGGTATACTCCAGCCTCGCGCCCTGTGTCTGCCGAGATAGGCTCCGGTCCCCCGCGATCCTGTATAGGATTGTTGTTCTTTCGGTATTTCCTTGTCGAGCGATCTCCCTCTCTCCCTCGCTCAACACGGCTATCCCGAAAGACACAGCTCTGAAGAGCAACCATCATGAATAAAGCCGTGAAAACCTACATCTCGACTGACAATGATGGTTGTTGAGAGGGTGGTGGTATTTTGTGAACCGGTCCTATAGGCCGACTCGGCCTCAAATTACTACCTAGGGAGACAAAGGCGGCTGTGCGTGGTGCTGGTCACCCACTCCCTCATGTGCCGTGTCGACCTTCATAGGTGCTACTCACTAACGGCACTTGCAGTCTGTTAAGGCTATACGGGGGATCTTTGTCTTTGGTGGTTGGTTGGGGGTTCGGTGAGCCCTGTGACCTCGCTCACGAGCGGTCTTCTTCCTTGGTCGCCGTGCAGGGTCGAGCGCTGCGGTCAAGCGAATCGGTGATGTGCCTCCAGACCTCTTCGCCGAAATGGTGAGTGATGTTCCTCCTGGCGGGACGTGTGTCCATGCGATGACCCTAGAGTCTGTTAAGGCTATACGGGGGATATTTCTTTGACTTTGGTGGCATGATTGTGTATTAGAGTGGGGAGGATTATGTTCATTGTCAGAAACCGCTTAATCCTGTAACAGGGTTGCGGTGAGCTGGAGCCTATTATACGTAATAAAGTTGCAACGTCTGCACTTGCGACAGATGCTGGATGTTGTAAAAGGAGGTTAGGATACAAAGCATTAGCTGTAATCATATTTTACCTTCGTGTGCAGAGCTGTGCGGTGCTGGCCTACGTGCGGGGAGAGAGCCTGGCCGTGGACACGGGCGCCGTGTACGAGGTGAGCTTGCTCCACGTGGCTTTCGCGACGCGCGGTGTGTCAATCAACGACGTAGACTTAGGTACATTTTTTATTTCAACTTTATTGTCAATTCTGCCATATGTACAGGAGATATAGAGGTGTCTGCGCGTGCGTCTGCGTAAAGGGGGAGAACATTGTTTTTACGTCGTGTAAAGGTCATGGTGCTTGTGGAGTTAAGGTTGTTTGGTGCACTGGTCCTCCACAAGGGGGGGGGGTTTGTTAGTTAAACGTGTGTGGCTGTAATATTGTTTGTTACTTGCATATTTCTAAATGGAAGAAATATTGATGGACATGTTTTTGAGTAGTTTATTTAGCGCAATGGTTTGTTGGTAATTGTGTGGATATAAAATGTGGAGTAGTATGGATAAAAAATACATTTTGTCATGTGTTTAGAAGTATAGTTTATATAT
>JAZEWU010000015.1:7894667-7906838 GCA_036362915.1 Geotria australis
CTCCGTGTTTGTCTTTAAGGAAGTGACAGCCATCTCAGGGGACGCTGGCAGATTTTTGCGGCTCTTAAGATTGACAGTTTCACGACCTTTTAGTGAATTCGAAGCAGCCTTATTCATTTAATTGTTTTTGTTCCTTTGGTTTTTTTATTGATTTACTTTTCATTGTTGACATGCCGTTCTCTTTGCGGCCCTTGTGCAGCGCTTTGTGACCCTCACTATTATTATCCAAATGCCGTTTCTCGCAGAGCCCGGTGTTGGCATATATATGGAAAGGAACACAACAACAAGGGTTTAAAAATACTAGGATAGGAAAACAAAATGCTAACAATGTTTTAATTGGAAACCACGTAGTTAGCTGGCCTGTGCAAAAGTCTGACGGCCTCGGTGTTGTCGATGTGGTGACGGCAATGTTATGGTGTTGGTGTACAGGCAGTCCCCGGGTTACGAACGCGTTCTGTTTTTACGTCTGTCTGTAAGTCAAATTTGTATGCAAGTCGAAACAGTTACGTTTCGCCTCGGGTGAAAGGCGCTATATAAATTCATTCATTCATTCATTTTCAGAAACCGCTTAATCCTATACAGGGTCGCGGTGAGCCGGAGCCTATCCCGGCAAGCTGCCTTGCTATATAAATTGAAATTATTAATTATTATTATGTCATAAAACATCTTAAATATAATAATACAGTAATAATAATAAACCGCTGCAAACGCGCAGTGTTTTGAGCGTCGCGCAAAGTAGTCCGCCCGTTCGTTAGTACGAACCATTGTATGTAACTCGATATTTTAAAATAATAGGCTTTACCGAGGTCAGTACGTAAGTACGGGCGTTCGTAACCCAGGGACTGCCTGTATTATCGATATGGCGGTGCCAATGTGGTGGAGTCGTTGCAGTGGTGTTGTCGATGTGGTGTCGATGTGGTTGTGCAGCGGCTGATCAGCTGTGGCGTGGAGGGCGTCGGACCGCAGGCGGTGCAGGAGGTGGTCTCGCTGCTCACAGGAATATTCAGGTGAGCTTGCACACAGAATGACACCCATCTCACAATTCACAAAACACATACAATTCAGCAGTGTAAAAATACTCTTTACCCTCGAGCTGCGCCTTTGGTAGAGCTGTGTTGAACGTTCCTCCTTTCTCCTTCCACGTCGAAGGCGTAATCAGGCTCCAGCACGGGAGGTAAACGTTCGAGGAGGGACGCTCGATATTGCTATCCCGGAAGAGCAGTTTCGAGAGCAACGTTTCATACGTCGAGCTGTGAAAACCTACATAAATAAAACAGGTTACACACATGTAATGTGTGTAACCTGTAGTGGCTTTACGTATCTGTCCACACAGCAGCATAAACGGGTACACCACGATCCGCAGGTCGCTTCAGTGGTGGGGTGCAGTGTGGGTACTCCCACCTCTTCCACGATATGTGACCAATCCGGAATAGTTGACTAAACGCCCTTTCAAGGAAAGGGGGCCCCTATCCAGCCTCCCTCTATTTGACGTGAATTTGCCGGCAGTTTGCCTGCAGCGAGCAACTACAGGGCTGCACCATCACCTTTTTTTCCTCGCCCGTGTCACAGGGCGGCTACGCAGGCGGGCACCTCGGGCGAGCAGCTGGCGGCAGATTTGGCCGGCGCCAGCTCGGACTGGACGCGGCCGGCGCTGAAGGTCATCAAGCACGTGTGGGACAACGCGGGGCCAGCCCCATCCACTCCATGGCCAGGGTCGCTGCCCTCCGCCGCCAGGGTAAGTCCGCAACCCTGTGTTGGCAGAGAAGGATTTGGGGTCGATCATTTATGGCGCCGGTAAACCGCCCGGCTGCCTCCTCCGCCTCTCTGCGCTTTCCTCGCGCCCTCTGAGTCTTCTCTCGTCGAATGAATATCTTCGACATTGAATGAATGTGTGCGTTATAAATGTAAATTATTCTTATTTCTCTAGGAGGCTATAAGAGTAATCAAATACTGTGAGTGTATGGCTATGTGTTCTCGGCCTACACGCACAGTATTTACCTGGTGCTGTAATCCAAACATCGTCACTGGAGAGTTTGAATGGGCGTTGTTGCTGGCAACTCATCTCGTGCTCACGGATAGCACCTGGTCCCACAGTCTGCGGTCACCTGGTTTATATCCACATGTGCGTGCGCGTGTCTTCTGCGTTGTGGGAAGCGGTGGCCCAGTGGTTAGTGCGCTGGGCTACAAATCTGGCGACCCGAGTTCGATTCCCGCTCAAGTCCAACACCAGCGACGATTTTATGAACCGGTCCTGGGCCTCCCCTAGGTCGACTCAGCCTCAAATGAGTGCCTGGTGCGGTGTGTAAACATTGCCACTAGGGAGACAAAGGCGGCCGGGCGTGGTGCTGGTCACCCACCCCCTCGTGTGCCGTGTCGACCTTCATAGGTGCTCGCTAACGGCACTTGCGCCTGCAGTCTGTCAACGCTACAACGGGGGATGTCTGTCTTGTCTCCTGCGTGCAGCTCTTGGACGTGCGCTGGAAGGTCGGCATCAGCGTGAGCTCCGACTGCTGCCGGGCGCTCAACGCTCCGTTCGTCACGCTGTGCCTCACCCTGGCCGAGAGGTCGGGACGCGCGAGCACCCGCGTCTTCGAGATGAACCTTGCTCAGTTCCAGGTGAGTGGTGATGACGTCCGCTCCGGGAGAAGCGGCCCGCCCCTCCCGCAGATCTCCATCACCTAGAAGGTGCCTCGCAACTCGTCGTTGGAAAACCCTTCCGGCCTAGCCGAGCAGGCTGTGGGACTCGCGAGTGCTAAACCTGATCGCTGACGATGTACGGTATATACAGGAGGACCCCACCGACCGTGGGAGGGGGCGGTATGCATTACTAGGATAGAGATTTGGCAAATGCCCGAGCTAAGGGCAAATCCGCAGACGGGATAAACGCAGCCGGCAGGGTGGCGCAGTGGTAACATCCGCGCCTCACAGAAAGAATGGTCTTGCCCGAGGCGGTTCGATTCAGGCCTTGGGCGCCTTTCTGTGTGGAGTTTGTGTGTACTCCCCCTGTTCTGCGTGGGTTTCCTCCCACAACTAAAAAAAACACTCATTAATTAGTTGGCCGATAACAGTGTGTGGCAATATGGTGCCGGCAAACCGCCTGGGCTGCCTCCTCCACCTGTCTGCGCTTTCCTCGCGCCTCTGAGTCGTTCTCTCGTCGAATGAGTACCTTCGACAGTGAATGAATATGTGCGCGTATAAATGTAAAATTATTATTAGAATATACAAACTCACAGAAAGGTGCCCAAGTCGAGGACTCTCCCTGAGAGGAACAGGTGTTCCCGCTGCGCCACCCTGCCGCCCAACAATGGGGAGACGTGTCTTTACCTGCAGCGCTGATGTGTTTTTGCAGAACTTTTCCCGGCAGCTGAAAGAAATGTCGTCCGCGATGGAGACAGCGTGACCCCTCGGTTTGCTGCGGGAGACGTTGGTTGCGTCGTCAAGTGGCGATGCCTGCGACGGAGATGGCAAAATCTTGGTTGAGAATTGCGCACTTATTGACGGCACACCCGTACCGCCAGATTTAATTTAACATTCCTCGATAGCTCCCCGACGTGCCTCTGGGTTGTAAGCATGGCGAAATGTCGAACCTTATGCAAATAAAATTGCCGTACAACCACGAAACACGTCGGAGAGCTCGACAGCACAACTGCACGAATACCTACGCAGTCAATTGATGCGGGTTTTCACGGCTCGATGTATGAGAATTGCTCTTGGGAGCTGATCTTTTGGGATAGCTGTGTCGAGTGTTACTCTTCTCTCCTTCGACGGTGAGCCTCCAATGTGAGAGGCGACATGTCACAAAGGAGGAGGAACGCCTGATACGGCTATCCCAAAAGAGCTGCTTTTAAGAGCAATGCAGTCACACGGCCCACCAACTAATTTATAAAAAAAATCTAAACTTCAATGTGTACATGCCCACATGTTTCTGCTTGTAAATATACCTATTGATAAACTAATAAAGTATAAAAAATTGAAACGTTTCACGCGTTCTTTTAACACTGAATGGAGTGCATACACACATTTTAAACATCTGAATAGCCTTGCCGAAATGTTAAATGTGAACAGGCTAATAACGCCATTTAATGTATACGAATATCAAGTAATGAAAGTGATGTTCCGTTTAACTATATACTTGCCTTTAAGGTACAATGATGAAAAGATTCCCAAATATGCAAACATTGAACGCGACTACTGTTGACCCTTGTTTAACCAGGGGAGAACTCACGTCACCAACATCAGTTATTTTGCAAGAGCCACCTCGCAGGCCAAAAAAACACAAGCAAATGATAATCGGTGCAAAGATAACTGCATTACGGAATGAATATATCAAATGGTTCCTAAACATACATCGATATTAAACCAAATGCCATCCCTAATTCGGATGTTGTCTCGAGAAAGTTATTTTAAGAATATCTATCATCGCAACATTTACTTACAGAAGCATCAACGTGGTCAAATGGTGACTGTCGCACGAGTATGCAAACAGATAGGACGTGGCAAAACTCCATTGCGAGTGAAACGGTCGCTAACCTGCTCCGCGGCTCACGGCAGCGACATCCGCACGTAAACGATGCAGTTATATCCAACCATCAATTCGCTCGATCAACGAAACGGATCAAACCGACCTGGCTCTCCGCAGTGCCGGCTCCGACCACCAGGTGTCGCCCTCATCACTGCCCAGCGGTGGCGTTGAGCGAAAGTCCGCGAAGGCCACCAGTCCGTTTCACCCACGTGGGCTGAGCCCGGGGCTTGAGGGTTGATTTTGGGGTCTTCATCCAGCAGTGGACAAGCCATGCCTGATGACAATGATAATGGGAAACATTTGTTGCAGTTCCACTGCTGGATGAGGCCCTCCGCTGTGTGGGATATGGGGGGGGGTGGTTAAAAAAACATACTTTTATGTCTGATAATGCTGCTACTGGGCAGCGGTTCGTGGAACACGAGGTTTGAGGTTTGGCCGCATTCCTGCTTGTCCACTTATGAATTACATCTGCACAGCACTTGCCATTTTATATAACTTGGCTCTCTATTAGATATCCCAAATTAGAGGCGGCTCTCCTTTTATTGGGCTGTGCAGCACATTTCTAACGTGTATCTCTCAGATTACATGTGAGCAGCGGCCATGATCAATCTGCTGCTGGATGAAGGCCCCCTTCCCCCAAGCCAACGCCACCTCTCTCGCAGTCTTTCCCACGCGACGCCCGACTGAAGACGCTCGCGTCTCCGCGGCATTGTTACGCTCGTCGCAACTATTTTTTCATCGCTCTTCCTCCGCTGGCCTCGTTTTAATTAACTGCGGCGAGCTTCGGCCGCGTTTGACATTTTAAGTGTAATTGCCAGGCACGTGACTTGGCACGGGTAAGCGATGGGTGAGGCTAAAAACAGAATCCCCCCGGCCTGGGGGGGGGGTGGTGGGGGGTGAGCGTGGTGTGGGAGCGGCATACACCACCCACACACCTACTCACCGACTCACCAGTTTAATCACCTGACTCCTGCCGCTTCCAACTCATCCACTGACTCACCACCCCACTCACTAACCCAGTCACCTACTCGATCGCCAGCCTCCCACCAACTCACCGAGGCAGCCTCGCGTTATCCACCGACCCAGCCGCCTGGTCTCACCAGAATCCAGTCGGGGTTGACATTTCTCACTGTAAGCAGTAGCAACGCCTGCGGCTCATGCGGCCAGACTAACGCGCTCCCCGCACGACGCAGACCGGAGACGAGCTACACAATGAGAACCCTGGCAAGCCGGGAACACAGCCCCTTCCCTGCCAAATCAGACAACAGCAAGCGGGGTCCGGTTGAGAGGTCATCGCTCGCAACGTTAGCGTGACCTCTGCGGATGTTCCCCCAAAGTTAGAGAGCAGAGGGCGGTGGTTCAGGGTCAGCGCTCAGGCGCCACTTGCCGAGTTACCCGCGATACCCGCGTTAATCCGCACGTCATAAAACCGTAAAGTATTTAACAGGTGACGTTACGGGCAATGGGCCTCGTTCATAGCACGTACATGGTGCCATGAAGAATTGCTATTGCTGGTGGGTGAGTAGGTGATCGGGAGGTTAGTGAGTGGGATGGTGAGTCAGTGGTTACGTGGGAAGAGGCAGGAGCCTGGAGATTAGTCTTAGTACTCGGTGATTCGGAGCTTAACCCGGCAGACACGGTGAAACGGAAGGCGATACACAGGATAATAATAATAATAATAATTCAATTTCTATAGCGCCTTTCACCCGAGGGTCACAAAGCGCTGCACAAGGGCCGCGAAGAGGATGCGATGCTAGTCCATCACAACAGGGTATCGTGGGCAATTTAGTCAGCAGGCCACGCAAACTCGATACAGAAAGGGACCCGAACTAGACATTGAACCTAGGACACTTTAACATATGTTATCTTTTCAACGCAGTCTAGTTTACAAATATGTTGCGTGTTTTTTTTTTATTAAATGGACAATATACTTTGACTACGCTTCATCACTCAATGTAAATCGGTGAAGTTGGTAAAATTTTAAACCCAGGACTGTTTTAGTCGTGGCCAATAATCAAACCCAGGTCGCCGGTTTTCCAACGCGTTGCACTAACCACCGCTCCACCCGTGTTACATCTTCATCTCGCGGTTCTGCCCCTAAGCTGCCACAAAGAGCTCACGTGTTTTTGTGTTTCCCCAATTCAAGTCCCGGCTCGTTTTTCTGTTTTCATATCTTGCCGCGTCTCTTGTTGTCATACACGCGCCTACTGGCCTGGCTTCCCTTCCCCAGGCACGGCCTGAAGGGGGAACTGTGGGGAGGTGCTACCACTTACGGTCTTAACCACGGGGCAACCCGGGAAATTGCATTTCACGTCAGTGCTTTTAATCTTTGAATTTTGCCCGGGGCCCCAGCATCGCTAAGACCGCTCCCGGGTCCTACCGAGCGTAGGCAGCGCTAGTGCAGCGGTTAGCGCAGTGAGCTACGAACACGGCAACCCGAGTTTGAGTCCAGCTCACGGCCAACACCAGTGACGGTTTGATGAACTGGTGCTGGGGCCTCCCCTGGGTCGACTCAGCTTCAAGTTATAAGCTGGTGCGAAGTTTGAACATCGTCACTAGGGAGAGAAAGGCGGCCGGGCGTTGTGCTGCCCACCCCCTCGTGTCGTGCGTCTTTATAGGTGCTCGCTAACAGCACTTGACCCTAAAGTCTGTTGAGGCCATACGGGGGATCTGTGCCTCGTGTTGGTTAGCAGCACACATACTGCTTCGATTTAATCTCGACGTGGCAGTTCAGGATTATGATGATTTGATTGATTTTTTTTTTATCTTGACTCTTTAATATTTACAATGCTTATTATTTAATATGTCCTATAACTATAAATTATGGGTGGCGCTTCTACTATTTGTTAGATTTCTTACTTGAAACTGCACGGCCAACTTACAGTCTCAAGGACCTGGTTTCGATTCTCGGTTCGGGTGCCTTTTGGTGCAGAATTTGCATGTTCTCCCCGTATCTGCGTGGATTTTCGTCGGGTATTCCAGTTTTCTCCCACTGTCCGAAGTAATGCTGACGCTGCCCTGCGATCGCCTGGCGTCCCATCGGGGGTATATCCCTGGCTTGCGTCCTGTGTCTGCCCGGTATAGGCTCCGATTCACCGTGTCGCTCTACAGAATGAAGCAGATATGAATGAATGATGAAAGGTGTGTATTTCTCACCTTTGTTAGAGACCTCCATTGTCTTGTTGTTGGTTTCGTCTCCTTGTTTTCATTCCAGAGTCTTGAAGGTGAATGGGTTCCCACCTGTTTATAAAAAAAGACATCATACCAGTTTGTGGGTGTTAGCGTGCAAGTACATGGGGAGCGGTGGCGCAGTGATTAGCACGCTGCGAAACGAACCCGATGACTCCAGGCCGATTCCCACTGACGCCCAACATTCGGTGACGAATATCTATGACAGAACCTGACACTTTACGATCAACTGAAACTTAACTAAGCACTGAGGAGGCACTGGCGGCATGGTGATGACCAGACAGGCCACTTCGCTTTAGAGAGATACAGAGACAAACAGACACATGGAGAGATACAGACAAGCTGAAAACACAGACGCGGGACACAGAGACAGGTAAATACAAAGAGAGATTAGGGCAGTTAGAGACAGAGATATACAGACAACAAAAACAAAGTTCCCTGTATAGCCTTAACAGACTGTATTATCAAGTGCTGTTAGCGAGTAGCACCTATGAAGGCCAGCACGGCACGTGAGGGGTGACAAAAAGACCTCCCGTACGGCGTTATCAGACTGTAGGGTCATGTGCCGTTAGCAAGCATCTATGAAGGTCGACACGGCACATACGAGGAGGTGGATGACCAGCACCATGCCCGGTCGCCTTTGTATCCCTAGTGGCAATGTTTACACATTGCACTAGGTAATCATTTTCAGGTTGAGTCGACTTAGCAGGAAGCCCAGGACCGGTTCAGAACATCGTCTCTGGTGTTGGCCGCGAGCGGGAATCGAACAGGTTCGCCAGGATTGTAAACCCAGCGCGCTAATAATAATAGCATTTTATAGAGCGCCTTTCACCCGAGGGTCACAAAGCGCTGCAACTACTGAGCCACCGCTCCCTATCATAGACAACCACACAAACAAAGACATACACATGGCTGCAGAAACACACAGACCCAGCCAGACGCAAAACCACAAAACGACAGAGACAGACACAGATCCATTTGGCGGGGGGGGGTTCCACATTTTTTGGGGGTGGGGGTCCAAAATTATCTGTCCGTAACATTTGCACGAACACATGTTACACGCGAGGCCGTCTCAACACGTGTGCGCTCATCAATCACCTACGGAAAAAAACTCCCCAAGGGATTGCATTGACAGCGATGTATTTAGCCCCTCCAGATGAGAGGCTCATCTTCAAGTGTGCGTTTAACAGAGGGGTTGCCGCGTGCTCGTGTTTCACGATACGATATAGAAACGTTAGTGATATACGACGATTATCGCGATATCAGTCAACACACGCGTGGGGATCGAGGTAGAAGCGTTCACGTCGCAATCCCTGTCAAGTAATACTTGGTATTACCTGAAAATTCTACCAAACACTTTGAGGCCGAGCTGAAAGAAAACGATGTCCAGAAGATCAACAGATGCCAGAAGCCCCTCAGTCTGGAGCAAGAAGAGAGGCCAATGCCCGCCGCCTTTAAGGTAAGCACTGACTATTATAATCTCTAAATGTTGAATGGCTGTCTGCAACTAAAGAAGAACTTGTTGCAATGGGAAACTGTGATACAACCATCACGCTTCGAAGAATCGAATCGAATTCGAACACACGCGTGCTTGTGTGTAAACTGAGAAAAAAAGAATCGGAACAAAACACGGGGGACTTCAAGGATGCAGGGGTTAACCAACCTTAGACATTTACAACGCTCATTAGCGGCGATGACACGACTTTCGTTTCCAGTAGGGCTGACTTTTCCTGTCCTGGTCAAGGTTTAGATCTAATAAAACACGAATAGAAAAACCGTAAAAGTAAACAATAAAGCAGAATTACTGTTATAACCCTAAAAGTCACGGTGACCTACCCTGCAGACCCGGCCCTTAAATTACCGACAACAAGCGCTGTATTAATAGAAGTATTATTTATATCGTCAACAATGAGAAGTAGCTGCCCTTTGTCAATCCACTGCTGGATGACGGCATCCGCACAGTTGCCGAGCACAGGTCCAAAAGCCCCAAAATATCAAGCGGCCAGCAACAAACAGGACTCCTAGAGTTGTCACATCGGTAGAGAAGAGTTCAACACGATTGTTAATTGATTTGAGTAAAGTGGCCGCGCTCCGGGCGATCTCGTTCCAAGCGTGTAACGCGTTCGCCTGACGTGACGATCAAGGCAGAAGAGTGCCGAAGAGAGTTGTTGGTACCGGTGCAAAAGTGGGAACTTTAAACTGAAAGTGTTATGGAAGCTCTTGCATGGCCAAGAACACGGCTGCAAGAGATATAAACAAAAGATAAACAGACTAGGGGCGGCACGGTGGCGCGGTGAGTCGCGCTGCCAACCTCACAGCCAGACCGACTTAATGATGGTAGTTCTTCAGAGGAACCATCATTGGTCTTGCTGTGAGGTTTCGCCTCTGACGTTGGCAGCATCCTCAGGCACCTGCTGATGCTTTCAACGTGGGAGGCCAAACGTCGCGAGTGTTGTCCATCCATCCATCCATTTTCTAAACCGCTTGTCCTGGGTGAGGGTCGCGGTGGCAGCAGTCCAAGGAGAGTGGACCAGACATCCCTCTCCTCAGCAACAGATTACAGCTCTTCCTAGGGGATTCCCAGGCGTTCCCAGGCCAGCCGGGTTGTTAAAAACAGAAATGCGCAAAGGGGAAAACAAGGTGAGCGGTGAGTTAAATGGGGGTCAGAAGACATCAGGACCACCCAGGAGTCACCGCCACCATAGCGCGGCTCAGCATACAAGCAACCGCGACAAAGCGCTGCGCATTATTACGATTCGTATCGTCGTTGTTCGCGACAGCAACAGCGGGTATGTTACACGTCCACATCCCAGGACGTCCTGAACGCCACGCTTGAATAATAAGATCCACGGTCATCGTATTTATGATCATCATCATAATTTCCCGCAACAAACCAAACTGTTGGAGCTTCGTGAAACCGGTAGGACCGGAATGGAATGATGTGACGCCGGAGGGGGAGACAGAGACGCAAGGAAGGAAGACAAACGTGGCGGGGGAGACAATTGCTCTGCCGCAGCCTCAGAACTTGCCGTGGCTCTAATCCACAATCATCCGGCTTTCATTCTCTCGCTCCGGCTGCGTGACACCTGGCTAAGTTGACAGAACAGACGCCCGGTTGTTATTTATTACTACTTGGCTTCTGTAGCAAAGCCCCCTTTTAACTCCGAACAATCGTAACTCCAGTCCGTACGAAACACAATCGTGCGGATAAAATACAAGTCCAACGAGGCGGTGCCGTCTGTCCTCACGGTGGGCGTTAAAGATCCCGTGGCGTCACTCGCAAGAGGAGAGCCGCCCTGTGCTGTGTCGGGTGGAGGTGGGTTTACAACACTTATTTTTTACGCGACCTGACTCAGAACAAGAGCTATAACAATAACAATTTTACATTTATAACGCGTGGCACATATTCACTCAACGTCGAAGATATTCATTCCGACGAGAGACGGACTCAGGAGGCGGAGGCGAGGAAAACGCAGAGAGGCCGGAGGAGTACATTGCTCACGAAAACCTGCGCGTTAAATTCATACGGAGGACATTTGTTGTTGTGTGTTTCTATGCGCGCGTGTATTGCGACAGATAAATTTAAACGCGACCGCACGGGATCACGCGCCAAGGTGGTCACAGCGGAAGCTGTCAGGCCCTCGTCCCTCTCCAGCCACGCAGCCCGCATTGGCATGTCATGCTCCTATTAAACACGATATAACGCCTCCAGTTTCCTGGCTGGCTGCACACAGAAAGGCCCGCGAGCCACTGCACCTGGCAGTTCAACGCGAAGCAGTCAGGGTGAGACTGACGAAGCAGCCGCGAAACGATTCACTCCAGGCACGCACTCACTCACCGGCGGTTTGTCGCATCCTGATCACTATGCTATCGCCACGACCACCACCGCAAACCCTGGTAAGTTTTCCCGTCAACTTAACTCACCGATCCATCCACCCGTGTGAAGGAGCTCGATCTACCAGATTTTTCGAACGTTTCGTCTAGTTCACAGCGTGTGTCAACCACCAACACACACCGCTGGTCCAAACGGCACACTCAACCATTTATTGAATGTCATTTAAAACCATCCACTAAAAACCACGCCGGTCACGGCAGCATCCTCACTCGCTCATTCACACATCCGCTCACTCATTCACCGCACTGCAAGTCCAAACACATTCACTCACTCATCCACTCACTCGTTCGTTTACTCATTAATGTAACCATCCACTCACCACCATGCATGTCACGACAAATAAAAAAAAACCAAAGCTCCCCTATATAGCCTTAACAGACTGTAGGGTCAAGTGCTGTTATAAAAGTCACAAAAACACACTCACCCACCCGCTTACTCACAGACTTACTCACCACACTCACTGACCAACATCGCTGACCACACTGCAGGTCACGTTTCTCTTTCTACGTATTCCCTCGCAACGCTCCACTTTGGAATTCCCTCCCTTCGTCTCTCGTTCCCCCCC
>JAZEWU010000015.1:7918162-7931654 GCA_036362915.1 Geotria australis
CCCCCCCCCCCCGAAGAAACGGTTTCGTAGCTCCTCACACTTTTCTCACCGTCGATATTCATCATAATAATAATTTTAATAGTTTCTCTTTAACGTCTTTGTTCTCTCTCTCTCTCGGTTTTGTTTGTGAAACTAACAATGATCGAATTCCGTAACCGATTCAGCCAAAATGTGGGAAGGGGGGGTGGGAGAAAATGTATCAATATACCATATGTACAATACATAGTGCACGGGAACAATCACCATTAAAAAAAACAACGGATATTTTTACGACCCGTGTTTGCAGCGTGTGCACAACACCAACGCCCCGCTTCGTTGAGTGACCACACGCTCACCGTCTCTAAAATGATAGGCGAGGTCAAGGGTCAAGTTTTTGGGGGGACGGAGGGGGGCGGGGCACGCCGGGATTGGGTTAGGAGAAACACAGGGTTACGGGATAGGGTCAAAGGGTCAGCGTTAGGGTCATTAGATCCAAAGTAAATACCACGGGAAGAAAAATAGATGAAGAATTAACTCTGGTTTTTTTTTTCATTTGTTCAAATCCAGCACGCTGGAATCTTACGGAACTCGACGTAAGCCACACAGAAACGGGGCCACGAATTGTCAATCACCTGCTCGTGACGCCTCCGGTCTGGCCTCTGTCCATACCTTCAGCAACAAAACACAACAAAATACATCCGTGAATGTGATGACGGTTGAAACGGAAACTCTGGAAGGACCGGGCGCCTCTAGGCCACGCCAAACACCATCGCTCTCGATTCACAGTTGCCCAGTGTACGAATGAGCGATTCACTTGTGCTCGGATCGGAGTTTTAAGGTCGTCAGGGTTTAGCGGGTCGGGGGTTTAGTGGATTAGGGTTTAGGGAGACCTTTGATGCTCGTCTGTGCAGTCCCTGATCAAACAATTGCTATTCTCACCACCTCCATCGTTTACGGAATTCTCCCGGACATAAGACGCACCTTTCCACACCTGCATTTTCAAGTAACAGTTGAAGCTGTGTCTCTTAGCATCTGGTGTCTGTGTGTGTGGGGGGGGGGGGAGAGAGAGCTCGACGCGGCTATCCAGAAAGAACAGCTCCGAAGAGGCAACGACACGATGACATCAAACCGACACGTCCGGTGCAACGCGATGGAATAACAAGCCACCGTTCTGCGCTTCTCTTCACGATGGAGGTGGTGAGATGAATATTTTTTTTCTTAAATACATTTTTTCTTAAACGTTATTTTCCTTCCGCTTGTGCTTGTACACCGCTGCCATAGCAGCACCGTCACATTGATAGATTGTTTATTTGCTAAGCCTCCGAGAGTCGGACACGACGTTAAGAGTCGACCTCTTGCACTCATCCACAACCTCCCCCATCACGGGACGGGGAGTGTGGGATGTGCTGGGCCAGGCTGGCACAGAGAGAAGGGAGAGCGGGGAGAGGGAGAGCTGGACGAAGAACAGGGCACGGAGGAGGCGAGGATGGACGGAAGAACGGGGAGGAGGAGAGGCAGCCCGGCGCTCCGGGTTTGGCACATTTCTCCGTTCAGCGAAACGAATTCAACTCCCGGCGGACGGGGCGAAATAATTCCCCGGTGGACGATGGGGCAGGAGAATTCCAGAACACGAGCGGAGAGAATCGGAAGCGTCACGGTGCTTGTCGCGGTCTCACGCCGGCCGCCCGCTCACGCCGCGTCGTTATTCCGCGAAAATAAACCTCCGACGACGACGACCTCGCTGAGGTGAGGTTTGATACGTGGCCGGGGGGGTAAAGTGTGGGTACTTGTTTGTTTCTGGGCTCCCTTCACTCCGGCCCCGAACGAGCACGGTACCAAATTTACTCCCCTGTGTCTGTTTAATTGTATGGTCGACGCACGGGGAGGGGGAGTGAGTGGGGTGGGTGAGTGCGTCAGTTATTGGACGACAATGCGAGTGTGTGGGTCGGTTTGGTGACAGCGTGAGTGAATAGGTGAGTGGATGAGTGAATGGGTGACTGCATTAGCGAGGGACTGAGTGAGTGAGCGGGTGGCTGAGTGAGCGAGTCGGTGGGCGAGTATGCGAGTGGGCGAGTGAACGCGCGAGTGGATGGGTGGGTGGGTGAGTGAGTGAGCGAGCGAGCGGCATTATTCAACAAAACCCCGACGACCCAACGGAGCCGAGGTTTCATTCTGCACCAGGGGCTTAACGAGCGGGTCCGGTCGGTGGGGTCAAATGTGGGTATACCTTTACTCACAGCTCAAACGAGATGTCTGGTCGGAATTAAATAATAGGCATGAAATACCCCCGAGTAGGGGCCTCTCTAGACCTCGATCTGGCACAGGCTCCTTCCACCAGCAGGGGCGTGAGCGCAGCTATTGCAGCGCTGCGCCTTTACCGTTGCCTGTGAGTGTCGGCGACCGACAGAAAAAAATATATTTCCGCAAAGCGGCACACCACGTCAAGTATGCGCCTCGCGACGGCTGCGGCTCTCAGTCACGCGCCGCTACCGCCTCCGAGCTGTATCTGTGACCCGGAAAATATTTAGCGAGAAACTAAGCCCTCGGCACAACACTCCTCTGCCCCTGTTAAAGTGATCCAGATGGGAGGGAGGGAGGGAGGGAGGGGAGGAGGGAGGGAGGGCAGGGAGATGGTGTCACCTGCCAACTCGGAGATGCCAGCAGCTTACAGAGTCAGAAGAGGAACCGTGGACGCGGTGCCACTTTAGCGAGAGCGTGGGATAGTTTTAGGGCGAGTGTGCAAGGTGTGCGTGAGAAACGTGGCAGGTGTGGTGGACGTGGGAGCCGCCGAGGAGGAGAAGAAGGAGGAGGAGGAGGCGGCGGAGATGCAGGTGTGCGGCGAGCGAGCCAGTCTCGGTGAGCACCGCTGCCCGGACCGCTCCCGAGTTAACGACAAGATGTTAAACGCGCCAGACCTCGCTCGCTTAGTCCCACTCATCCACCCATGGAAGGACATGGGAGAGGGTGGGGGGGGGGGGCGCAGTGGACAAATCAAGGGGGGCACTAGCCCCCCTCTCCCCCCCCCCTCGCCGGTGTGACAGACAGACGCAGCGGAGGGGCCCCGGCCGCTCAGCCATGTTCCAGCTGCTTTAGTTCGCCGCGGCTCGCGAAACGCGATCCACACACACGCGCGCTCGCACGCCGCAGACAAAGATCCCCCGTGTAGCCTGCGTCAGGCCGACGGGGCAAGTGCCGTTAGCGGGTAGCACCTACGAAGGCCGGATCGCAAAGAAACCAAGGCTCCGATGGTAGGGCTTTCACGGCTCGATTAATCGCGGTCGCGCTTCAAAGCTGTTCCGTTGATGCTTCCAACGTGGGAGGCGAAACGTCGCGAGGGTGGGGAAAGGGAGAGCGCCCAGTGACACGGCTATCCCGAAAGCACAGCTTTGAAGAGCAACGACCAATGCAAGACACGTCAATGAACACTCTACGAGTGGGGTTTATGGGGGGGGGGGGTGTGTGGAGGGGGATCGATGGGGGGGGGGGGGCACGGGGCAGGGGGGGCAGGACCCCCGTGCCCCGCGTGACACGGATGCCCAGCTGTGTGTGGCGCGCAGCTGCCCCCGATACACACACACACGGCGCCCACTGTTCAGCGGCGCGGATTAGCGAGCGGTTTGCGGGCGGTACAACTGCACCGCGGCCACGGCGACCCCGGCACCGGACCACACGGAGGAGGGGGGCGGGGGGGGTGGGGGCTTTAGCGGGAGTCTGCAGATTCACTCCGTCGTGGATTGAGAAAGAAGGTCCTGCCCGAGGCGGTTCGATTCCCACCTTGGGCGCTGTTATGAGTGGAGTTTGCGTGTTGTCTCCCCCTGGTAGGCGTGGGTTTCCTCCGGGTTGTCCGCTTTCCTCCCACAACAACAACGACAAATCGCTCGTTAATTAGTTGGCCGATAATATAATATATAGGACGCGGCGTCTGGCAAATGTTGGCGCCGGCTAACCGCGTGGCTGCCTTCGCCCCCTCCCCGCCTCTCTGTGGATTCCTCACGCTTGTGAGTCGTTCTCTCTTTAAATAAATACCTTCAAAATGAATGAATATGTGCGCGTTATAAATTATATTTATTAAATGTAATTGGTTCGTTGATTTAATGTTTTGATTCCTTGGCGTGAAAATTCATCGCGCTGTGAAGGGACCGAATCGTTGTATTCATAACACGATATTGTTCGTCATTCCGCTTGTTAATCCAGGAACGCCTCAGCGAGTATCAGGGTTATTTTTCGAACGGCTCCTGCCAAGATGTCGTAGTTCTGGCCGAAGCAGTGGGGATGTTTTGGCCGATACCAGACTCATGCATGCGTAGAAACCGGAGAACCTGGAGAAAACCCATGCCAACAGGGGGAGAGCAAAGTTCACATAGAAAGCTGTCAAAGTCGGGAATCGAACCCAGGAACTGTGTTGCTGCGAGGCCACACGTTTTACCGCTGTGCCATCCTGTCACCGTAAATAAACGAATGAGTGAATTTTATCGGTAAACGTTCACGACTAACATCATAATTTCCAGCAAAAACGTCGGACAATATTGTCGATAGAATTGCCCTCAAGAGCTGCTCTTCGGGATCGCCGTGTCGAGCCTTCCCTCTCTCTCCCTCACGCGGGAGGTGGAGCGTCGCAGAGGAGACAGGAGGAACGCTCGACATGGCTATCTCGAAACAGCAGCTTTTGAGAGCAATTGTAATACCTCGAGCCAAATAAACGACTATCCTAAGCGTCCCTCAACACAGCTATCCAAAAATAGCGGCTTTTCAGAGCAATTCTCATACATCGAGCCGTGAAACCCTACATCAATATAACAATTCTTATTTTTTTTAAACAAAACCCGAACCGGCCAAACACCCCAATGTGGCATGACCCTCTCGCTGAAGAGCCCAGGGACTCAGCCAGGCTTTCCCACATAAATAAACGCCACCGATAAGGAACCCGACACCCCCTCACCGCACTGCCGGTTTCAAAACCCGGCGTGGACTCCGCACAGACATACACACACACAGACACACGGTTCCCCGGATCTGGAGCCAGCACCGCCCGCCGCACGAAGAACGCAGACCTCAGCGGAAACTCCTCCTGAATTTGCGCCACGTTAACTCGAGCGAGCGTGTGTATCTCTGCCAACGAATTCTTTCGTTCAAACAAAAATAATAATCTTTGGGAGCCGTCCCACGATTTCGGGTAGCGACGGTGCCCCTTCCCGCTTGTTGCCTTGGGCGGCCAGGGGTTCGGTTTCAGCCGGGTATGTCACCGACCTGTTTACGTAAGCGCGGAGTTTGTACGGCGCGCGGCGGTGAGACGGCGAGACGGCGCCGCGAAGTCAGAGCCGGTGAGAACGGAGATGACGTGGGGTGGACAGTGCCGGGAGCGTCGCCGAGTCGGAGGATGCGCGCGGAGCTGAGACAGAGGATCGGTGCGGAGGCGATAGTCGGTGTGGTGCGGAGGACACACAGGCGGAGGTGGTGCGGGCGAGCGGAGCGGGAAGCAGAGGACGATTGGGGTGACGGAGGAGGGGACCGAGGGGGGCCCTGCCCGCACACCGCATCCAATGCACCTTACTCTTGCTATCCTTTTAGCTGCAACGTACGCTACGTGTCCCCTACGTTCAGCCCTGCAGCAACCCGAAAAATAGTTCAGTGGTGAAAGAAGCTCTGTGTGTTGGTGAGTGGGTAAGGTGAGGAGATAAGTGAGTGGTAAGGTGAGTGGGAGGCACTCAAACACAGACGGGAATCGAACTCAGCCTGCCGGATTCATAGCACCAAGGGTTATTTTAAGACGGGTTCGCCCAGGTCTGTCGGCAACCCGTGAAATCTCTCTGCACGCAGCACAGCACATCCAGAATCCGTGTGTCTCGAGAGAGAGAGAGATGTGTGTGGCTGCTGCAAGCCACGTGGTGGCACGTGCCTGTCATCGAGCGCGGCGGAGGCGAGGGTTGGTGGATCACACGAACGCGGTGGAACTCCCCTCGCACGAGCGTCTAGGCCGGTATTACTCCTGCTTGCCGCGAGAATTCGGGCCAGAAAATACACACTCCGTCTGTACAGAATAGTGATTTCCCCTCGCACGCATCGGCTTTGACCGGCGCTCCGGTTTCCTCCCACATGTAAACACTCGTCGATCGGCCGGTAACACCTTATTATAGAAGGGGACCGCAGAGCTTGGAGGGAATTTATCACCGGCTCCTCGCTGTCTCCCTGCTCGTCCGCTGTGCCTCCTCCTGGCGCCTCTGAGTCGTCCTCTCTCTCCGAGAGCGAGGAACGAATACTGTGCGGCGGCGCGTTACGAGTTGGAACTTATCATTATTATTATCATCATCATCATCGTCGTGTCACCTACTCCAGTCTGCCAGCGTCGCCGGACAAAATACTCCGGGGTGGAGGGCGGGAGAGAGGCGGGGGCGGATTTGGATGAAAGGGAAGCGATACAAATGTTTACAACAACAGCAAAAACAAAAGCAATAAATGTATATCTGGTCAGTTTTTTTTTTTTTCCCACCCCGAGTCTCACATCACATCCTGGGAAACCCCCCCCCAACTCGCACCCCCCCCCCTTAAAAGTCCATCTCGCCGTTTCGAGGACAACACACGAGGCCAGAAAAATATATTCATATCTGTATATGTGTGCGTCCCCCCGCGCGTGTCGGCGTCCCAACACGTACTCCACAACGCACCCCCCGATTCCCCAATAAAATAACCGCGGGCGGAGGGGGGGCTGGCTGGGTGGGGGGCTTCGCTCGCGACGCTATGTACACACCGACCCGGGGTGGGGGGCGACACGGCCGAGGTGGGGAGGAGGGGGAGCTTGCATATTCCGTGCCGCGTTCACTTCTCCGATCGGGAATACTGCTGGAGTTTGTACAGTGGTAGTTGGAAATCCTGTAGGATTCCTCTTATCCGCGACGCGTATTAACCGCGTGTGGTCGTCGCCGGGAGCCGTGGTGGGGGGGGATCCGTAACAACTCCGATTATTTTTGTTATAATCCGTGGACCGATTCTTCCTATTATTATAATAATAATAGCATTTCATAGAGCGCCTTTCACCCGAGGGTCATCCACAACACTCCATGCGTTTTTCACGGACAGATGGAGTAGGCTCGCGATTAGTTCCACTGATAACAGGAACCTAGATGTTAACCCCCCCCCCCACATAATAATAATAATAATCACGGATAAGAGAAGTTCTACAGGAATAGTAGTAGCGTCATTATTACCATCAGGGTTTAATTTCAGGCCAGGTCTGTCCGGATATGTCCGCGATTCCGGGAAAACGTTTCCACGCTTGGCACCCCATAGCCGGAATACCTATCTCTCTGCCCTTATGCTCGTGACTCCTGACAAGTCACGTGCCACCTATTTCCGACCTAGCGAGAACGCCCGCGTTGCCATGTTACGGTATTACCTCCCGGAATATTCTGCGAGGAATTAAACCCTGATTGTTTTGTTGTTGTTGTCGTTGTCGCTCGCGTCGTACTGTTCTGTCCGCCTAACGCCGATCCGCAGCATGGCACTTGGTATAAAATACAGTAGTGCTTTTCAGGAGAAACAAGGTGAGATTCCTTCCACGAATCATACAGAGGCCTCCGTCTCAAAACTTGAAATTCCGAGCATCATTATTTTTATTATTCCTTTTAAAAAAAAATTCACCCAGTCAAGCGAGCAAAGCCTGGCTTCGCTGATGACGAAGCGGCGATGGATTTTCGTGTCACGTTTAGATTTACAGCGAAAAAAATAATTCACGACATCCCCAACCCGGACCAATATCCGCGTCGC
The DNA here is from genome assembly GCA_036362915.1 of Geotria australis. Taxonomy (NCBI): domain Eukaryota; kingdom Metazoa; phylum Chordata; class Hyperoartia; order Petromyzontiformes; family Geotriidae; genus Geotria; species Geotria australis. The sequence goes on from JAZEWU010000015.1 coordinate 7,925,903, forward strand.
TTTACACTGGATCGTTTAGAAAAAACCTCCCAACACACTCTGTGTTATATCTAGGACCGGAATAGCCTCTGCTAGTTCTGTGTCACTATATATATAGTTTTAGATAAATAAGTTTAGGTAGTTTTTCTTTATTTTAATTGTTCATTGAATAAGCAGTTTCGAGAGTGTGTGTGTGTGCGTGCAAGTGGGTAGCTCAGGTGGTGATGTGTCTACCAGGCATCTAAGTTATCCCATAACACCTCGGGGCTATGAATTCCGGCCAGCAAGGTTTCGACCACTCTTACGTGAACCTAGCCCGGCACAGGAGCCCACGGTGACGTCTCCACCACTTAACGGTGCATGGCGGCTGTTGTTTGTATCGCGCGCGCACGTGTGTGTGCGCAAAGTGCGAGCCACGCACACTTTTACACGACGTCAAAGTGCACCTAGCCTGGCACGAGAGCGGCGGTGACGTCATCACCACTTAGTGGCGAATGGCGGTTGTTGTCGTAACGGTTGTGCTATTGCCAACACCGCCGTCAGGGACCGAAGCACAGAAACGTCTCTCGCACAAACTACCAAACCTCGGGCAGGCGACGTTCGTAAACGTCCCCCAGAGTTACGACAAATCACATCTCAAGTCAACGCCACGCCATCGGATGTCGTACGTCGTTCCGTACCCATTTATAACCCACTCCAGGAATCTCACTTCTCAATAGGCTGATACTTGTGGTTGGTAAAACACGACTTGTTGAAATGCATACAACCATCACGGCCGTGATTTGATTACAGGAGAACCTCGCCGACAGCAACGTTCCCGTCGCGGATTTTCCCGCTAACCGGTTTGCCTTAGCGTGCGGATTTGTCCAAAACGGTTTTCCAGGAACGCATCCCCCGCGCCCTGTGTCTGCCGGGATACGCTCCGGCTCGCCGCGACCCTGTACAGGATAAAGCGGTGTCTGCCAATGGATGGATGGATGGCTGGCATCCCGCGGCAGTTGGCGAAGTCCTCCCGTACTTTCTTTAACATCTGCTGAACATAGCGGCCTCTCGTGGCTGGAGGGGCTCACGCGGCCCCGTTCGGTACGGCGCGCACGAATTCAAACCGCCGAGATCCGGTGCATTTTATCGCGAGCTTAGGCGTCGACGTTAGCCATTTATCAATCGATTCACCAGGGCTTCTCAACCTTTTCCACCTCAAGGCCCACTTGGCCCAGTCGGGCTCCGATGGGTCGCCGCCCACCGGTCGAGAACGTTGATATGTGGATCCGAAGACCGCGGGATATGCCGTCGCATGTAAATTCACATTTATTGGCCGCGCGGAGAAACTGGTACCACAAAAACGTACCAGCCCCTCCGACGGTACCGAAGTCTGTTTGATGTGGTGCGTGCGCCGTGCGAGTCTGTGCGTGCGAGGCGCGGCGAGCCTCGAGTGTGTTCGTTTGGTGTGCTGGTCACCGTGTCCGTGCGCTTGTTTGCGTGCGGTGCGCGTCGGTGTGTGCGCTCGTGTAACCCTGCGGGTGTGTGCGCGCGTGTAAGTGTCGGCTCGTGCAGGCGCGTGTTGTTGTATTGGGCCAACGCTCGCGCGGCGAGCGCGTGCGCGCGGTTGCGTGCGGCGCGACAAGCACGCGCGCGCTCGCGCTAACACGCGCAGCCTCCGCCGTTCCGCCTGCGCGAGCGTCCGCGCAACGCCAGCCCCTCATTTTCATCCCACTCCTCCGATTCCTCGCCCCGGCCTTCGCGCAGGCCGCACACACCAGGCCTCGGACGCAGGCCCAAAACTCGGGCTCCAAACGCAGGCCTAAAACCCACGCCTCAGACCCAGGCCCTCAAATTCAGGCCTCGACACCCGGGCCTCAACCCGCAGGCCTCACCGTGACCGTCGCTCCAGCAGCCTGACGCGGGCCCCGTCGCCCCCGGGCCCCCCAACGCGGAGCCTCGTCACACCAGCATGTGGCGCTTGCGGTGCAGCGCGAGGTGGTCGGAGCGCGAGAAGGAACGCTCGCAGTCCACGCACTTGAAGGGCTTGACGCCCGTGTGCTTGCGGTAGTGCCGCGTCAGCTCGTCGGAGCGCGCAAACTTCCACGTGCAGCCGTCCCACGTGCAGCGGTACGGCTTCTCGCCTGCACGCGCGCGCGCACGCACGACACACAGGTTCAAACCGTCAGGGAACGACTCGAACCCGCCCGTCGTTCCCGTACGCAAAATCCGAGACGGGCGCGTAACGGAGGCCTACAAATAAACCGAAGGACGCTCGCATCCCGGGGTAAACACGCGCCGGGCAGCTTCCCGTTTCCCCGCCCGGCCTCTCCGCCGACGCGGCACGCGTCCAGCGCGCCCGCACGGGACTCGGTCGCAGAGCGGCGCCGCTCGCCGCGACGGTGCGAGAAGGCCGGGGGGCCGCGCCGCGCATTCCGCCTGGTCCGTGCGGCATTTCGCGCCCGCGAATCACGCCACGGGACTCGCCGACGGGCCTCCGGCTCGATGGCCGCGAGAGAGCCGCCCGCGACCTCGCCCGATCGCGACGGATGTAGGGGTCATGCTCGTGTGGTTAGGGCTAGGTGTAATGCTGGTTTGTCAGCTAGGGTTTAAAGAAAGCATTAGGGCTAGGGGTAATGCCGGTGTTAAGGCTCATACTAAGTATCAGCTAACACTCCGCATACAATCACAAGCGAGCAGCGGGCGCCACACGCGGGCGCGCGCCTCGATCGGCATTTGCTCCGCAGTCACCCAGCCAAGCCTTTAACCCGCGCCGCCGCCTCGGCTCACTATTTATAGACAACATTATCAGATGAAATATTTTAATTCAGCTATAACGACGGAGCAGCGTGTTCCCATCTGACAATGCAATCTGGGCGATCTGCAAAAAACCGCACATACACATACACACACACGTCCACACACAACACACAACGCACAACGCCCTGAGTTTTCGCGAAAATACCGTGCGACCATTATTCTCCATTTGGAGTAAAAAATTTTTATATATATATAAAAATCCCCGCGAGCTTTGTGATCGGCCGGCGATCCGTGACGGTCCGGAGATCTCCCATCTCCGAGCCGCGCACACACGCCTCGCCGCGGTGACTTTGATCTTGCGAGAGTCTCGGGGGTGGGCGGCACGGTGGCGTAGCGGTGAGTAGCGCCGCTGCCTCACAGCATGAAAGTCCCAGGTTCTTATCCCGGCTCGGGGTGCCTTTCTACGTGGAGTTCTCTCCCCATGTCCGCGTGGGTTTTCGCCGGGCGCTCCGTTTTCCTCCCACAGTACAAAGACGCGTTGCTTCATAGGTTAATTGGCCTGCGGACAAAAGTGCCCAGGTGCCCTGTGATGAACTGGCGTCCTATCCTGGGTATAGCCCTGCCTTGCGCCCTGTGTCTGCCGGGATAGACTTCGGCTCACCGCGTGGTACCGCTGATGAATGAATGAAAGTAATCGGTGCGAGCCTGCGCGTTGTTTTAATTTTGTTTGCCCCTCTCCGTACAGTGCCTTGCGGCCTCCGGGTGAAAGGCGCTTCAGAAGTGTAAGTTAAATGAACATCTACGTTATTATTAACCGCGGAGCACTGGGCCAGCGTCGCGTGTTTAGCTGGGGTTGCGCTGTGAGGGAGCCGCGGCTTGTTTACGAGAAAGGTGGGTGGAGGCCCGGAGACGTCGGGGGAGGGAGGTGAGAGGGAAGGAGGGAGAAAAAAACAAGGGTTCGCGTGTGTAATCATTATCCGTCAATCCCCCGCTCGGGGCGCCGAGCGTCCCCAACTTCAAAGCCGCGGCGCTGCCGCGACACATCCCGTCCCGACGTCGATCATCTTCGAGAACCGCTGTCAGCAGCTGCTCGTTCCGCGATAGCCGTGTCGAGCGGTGCCTCCGATCTCCTTCACGACGGTTGGCCTCCCACGTCGGAGGCATCGTCAGGATTCTGACCAGAAACGTCGTGAAGGAGAGAGGAGGGGACGTTCTACACGGCTACCCCCGAAAGACCAGCTCTTGAGAGTAAGTCTCCCTTCATCGAGCCTCAGAGCTGCTCCTTTGGATTGACAGGAGTCGGTTGAGGAGGTTTGGGCATCTGGTAAGGATGCCCCACTGGGAGGCTCCCCAGGCACGGCCCACTGAGCGGAAACCTAGAGGCCGACCCAGGACACGCTGGTGGGATTATACCCTTCAACTGGCCTGGGAACGCCTGGGAATCCCTTTCTCGCTCCCGGTATAATTCCGAGCGAGGACCTCTCCCGAGCTTCCGTTGAGCCTTCATCGCAATTGCCCGAGCTCTGTGGTCCTCTACTGAGATGTTTGACAATCTCCAATTGATGGGTGTTGTTGTACACGTGGGAGGAGACCGGACGATGCTGAGAAAACCCTCGGGTTTCGCGGCGCCCGTGGTGGACAACAGTGGCATTGTCCACCCCAGGCGGTACTGGCCCGCCAGTGCCGACTAGCAGAGTGCCCGCCCTACGGCCGATCTTGTTCCAAGCGTGTAACACGCTCTTCTGACGTCATACAGGTTGGACGATTGCACAAGGGGATTGATGGTACTGGTGCAAAAGTTGAAAGCTGAAACAGTGTTAAAGTTTCAGAAGGGTAGTCGCCAATAAGTGGCAATCCATCCATCCATCCATTTTCAGAAACCGCTTAATCCTGTACAGGGTCGCGGTGAGCCGGAGCCCATCCCGGCAGACACAGTGCGCAAGGCAGGGGAACACCGAGGATGGGACGCCAGTCCATCGCACGGCCAATAAGTGGAAGTGAAACTGAAATAAGAAGTGAAAGCCTCGGTTGTTGTGCAGACACAAATGTTGCGCTTAAATATTCGAACCGATACCGTAAGTGCACACACAAAGACACGTACACACACACACACACGCTCCATAATCTACTTATAACGGAGCGGGTGTTTGTATATCGAAGCATATAGAGTGTGTACAGGGTGGGCCAGAAATAACTGACACCCAGCAGAAGCTTTGATCCACCCGACACCCGTAGTAGCACGGTTAGTTGTCTCGTAGCGCCGCCTCCTGGCAAAACACGGAGCAGCCTTGCTTCGTGTATGACGAGAGTGTGACCGCAAATTTCTCAAGCCCCTGCCAGCAGATGGGGTGCCACCAGCGGGCGCTAGACAACCCGGGTTGTGGGAGTTTGGCCTACTCTTCCACGCTGTCCCATTCATCAACACCGGGCCTCACCCACGCCCTGACCTGCCCATTCGTCTGAAGACTCACCTGCCCACAACAACAACCGCCATTCGACACTAAGTGGCGGTGACGTCACCACGGCGCCTGTGCCAGGCCATATGCACCTTGAGGCTATCACGTGAAGTGTCGAAGGCTCGCCGACAGGTGGTCACAGGACAGACCCAGGTGTCATGGGCTGCCTGACCGAGATGACTGGCAGATGCACCACCTGAGCTCCCTACTGTGCCAACTTGCTGTGCTTTGGCCGCTTGGCGCTCGCCTCACTGCTGTGAGCGTCGCTCCTCTGCCCTCCGTTGTTGCTGGAGGTCGACTGCCTCCAACTGCCCGGTAGCGTCCTTCACGAACCTCCTCCGCAGAGGTCGATCTTGACACAGCTGGTACCGGTTTTCAGCAAGTCCACCCAGCTCCAGGTCCTCTTGTGCCGCATCAGTCCATCTCTTCTCTAGCCCGTGCCGCGCCGGTTTAGCCCCCTCTATCCGGCCAAACAGCAGTTGCTTGGGCACGCGATGGCCGGGCATGCGGGCTACATGACCCAGCCACCTCAGCCTCGCCTGCCGGAGGAGCTCACCGACGGGACTTTGTCCAGATAG
>JAZEWU010000015.1:8239899-8254823 GCA_036362915.1 Geotria australis
GGGATTCGGTTATTCGCGGAGACCGTTCGGTTATTCGCGGAGACCGTTCGCCCATGGGTCAGACGTGACGAAGGCTGACCGCAGTTCCACGACGCGCAACGCGGCCGCCCGGCGATTGATGTTCCCCGAGGAGGTTCCGAGCCCGGCCCTCGTTGTTATCAAAGCGGTCTCTCTGGGCTACCGCGCGGTGCCGAGATGCCCGCCACGAACAAAGGGCGAGATGAGATGTGGTGCAGCGCCGGGCAGCGTCACCTCGTGTGATGGGGGTGGTCTGCTCCGGCGCTAGCGGGGCGAAGCGAGGTCACGGTTCTGTCCGACCCCAAGGGGGTCATCCCCGCGTCCTTTGCTCCTGCCTCGGCCGGCGTCGCTACGAAATGCCATGTTCGCCGCGGGTTCCCCCATTATTTCCCGCCGACAAAACGTATAAAATATTCAAGCTCAAGAGAGCTGGCTGCACGATTGATTTCTCGCTGACTTTTACAGAGAGAATGTCTGAAGCACGCGTTCAATCTGCGCGGCGCTGTGGGTGCCTTCGGAGTTCACGTGTGTACCTCGGGCTGGCGAGCCGTGGCGAATGCCCATTCTCAACGAGTGCCCCCCGGTTTGGACGACGTGGAATATTACATTTCTGAAGCTGCCACCGAAGCGCTGGGAGTTGTACCGACGTAGGTTTTCTTCACAGCTCGATGTATGGGAATTTCTCCCCGTAGAACGCCTGATGACGCCTCCATCGTGGGAGGTGAAACGTCGCGCAGACGAGAAAAGGAACACTCGACGCAGGAATATGGCAATTTCAGGGCATGTCATTGCCCGCGGGGTTAACCGTGGGGCTATCGGATGAGTTCAACTCCATACCTCGATGGGGGGCAGTGGTGCGGTGGTCGGCACACTCCGCCGTGAAGCCAGTGACCTGAGTTAGATTCTCGGCCACAGCTAACAATCAGGCGGATGGCGATATCGGAACCGATTCGCCGCCTGCGCCATCAGGCCGCTGCAACCGACGCGGACTGACACGCGTGCGGTGCAATATGATAAAACGCCCCCCCTTTCCCCCCGTGACTTACGCCGCATAGGGAGACCTTTGTCTTGTGTTACGTTGACAAAGAGGCTTACAAAACAGTTTAAAAATTTAACGGGGAGCTACTTTGCAACCGCGGTCACAGCTTAAATCACACAGCTGCAGAAAAAAAAATATATGAAAATGTAACTTTCCATACCCTTGTGTGACATACCCAAATCTCCGCTGAATAATTGATAATGCGGTCCGTTAGCATGCTAAAACTTGCGGCGCTATCATGGAAAAGGTTTAATAAAACAATCATAATGTACAGCTCCTTGTCCACCTTAACCCGCGCAAAAGCCTTGGGGCCGATTTCTGACCACGAGTTACACGATTTTTGTTAGCACGGGTAGTGGTGATTTGGTGCTGGCCACCCACCCCCTCGCCCGTGTGCCGTGCCGACCTTCACAGGTGCTACTCGCTAACAGCCCTTGCCTCAAACGTCTATGAGGGCTACAACGATCCATCTAGTGATATAGAAACTCATGCAATATATCCCTAAACCGTCAGCAGTGCTAGCAAGTATCGGACATCCCAGGCAGGGAATGTGCAAACTCCTTTAATAAAAGCCAACCAAAAAAAGAGAAACGGAATATACGGTATCAGAGTTCGTAGCGCAGTAAACTCAGCACAGCGCCACCGCTCCCTGCCAACGGAAATGTATTCCAAATTAAAATTTAAACATATAACAACGCAATGAATCGAGGTACAAGACAGGCAGATCCGTTCACGTTCACCCAGGCGAGAATTCATTGAGACTAATAGCCTGTTTCAAGCGGGGGGAAACCCACAATCTGTTTGTCTTAATTCCTGATTTAAATGTAAATAATTTAGGAGGCATAGTTGGTCTAGCACTTGCGTGCGGAGGAGGAACCCTCTGCCTGTTCGCCGGGAACCGTCCCGTTATTTAATCTGATCCTGAATGAAAACACAATGCATCGGACTTTTGTTGTGCGTAAAAAAAAGCATCACATTTAATTGAAAGTGAATTGTAACTGTCACGCAAGATCAAGGCAGTAAACTTCAGCTTGTCATCAACGCCGTTGGAGTGAAACGCGCGTCACTAAGGATGATGAAATGCTGACGCCGATACGCCTGGGGAAGGGAATTGAGATCAGCTGAAACCTCATTTCAAACATGGATTTTATTCTTTTTTTCCCCTCTCCTTTCTCTCTGACAAAACTTCGAGACCGCAGACTTTCTTATCTTTAAATCGTATTGCGGCTGAAAGGCTGCAGTTTTGGAATGATGTGGGTTTTACTTCTGCATTTAATGGCCTCAATTTTTAAAAACGGAATTTTCCGTAGCGCCAAGAGACAGGCCATCCCTTACCTTGTTATTTGCCAAGCCCATCATTTCTTTTCATACAAGACCGCATTGCTTGTTTGATACTTTTGATAGACTTTTAGCTATTTCGTAACTTTGGTACTGATTTAAATGCAGAGAACCCCACTCTGGTATTATTATAGTAAATTACAGTCATTTGTCACCATAAATTCCTTTATTTGTGTTCGCTTGGCCCTAATTTCACTGTGTGGCCTCTGAGTGCACACACCGCCAAAAAAAAGCATATTGTTGTCATCACAATAAATGATTATAAAATACCCGGATAATTATTATCTGCCCTTGCTTACCTCTCCCCTTCTCATCTCACTCGAATCCCACCTCCAGCAGCCAAGGCTCTCTGTCGAAGCCCCCAATCGACCTTCGCTCAGCAGGGGGTTGCTCTCTCTCCTCTGCTGCCCCCAACGTCTGGAGGCCATTCCCCCCGTCGTTCGTGTTGCCAACTCCCTGTTCCTGTTCAAGGCCTAGCCCAAGACCTTCCTCTTGTCCTCTGCCTAAGAGCGACTGTCTCTATAGACAACAAATAGCCCCACTGTTCCTGCACACCGGCTTGTGGTGCAGTCACGTTTATATGACGTGTAAATCCACATTGCATCATATTGTGAAAAAAAATAACCACAATAATATTACAGCAGCCGTGAGCCGGTGATATAAATTCAACGTTTCCATGACAGGAAACATTCTCTCCGTAGGATGCGCATTGTTGGCCTTCCACAAAGCTGTACCTATTTTACTGACCACAAATGGGATGCTAGACCAGCTTACCAGGGGCAGTTTAGTCAGCAAGCCAACTAACCGAGCCAGGAATCCAACCTGAGTTGGCGGTGCTGTGCGGCAGCAGCACTACCTTGCTAAGCCACAATGCCACAACTACAAGATTGCGCCGCTCATGCAGGCTGCTTACCACAAACTCCGCATCTCCACCACTGTCTCCACCACTGTTTCTTTGGCTATCAGCTTCTTGTTTACTAAAAACAAGTTCAATACCTCCCTCCAACTCGGGAGCATCTGCCGACTGCAGCAGCTGCCGACTCACGGGCCTGAGCCACCTAAAAATGGTACAGGCCCCAGCTCCATCTTTGAGACACCCACAACCTGGAACAGCCTGCCACACCTATTGCGTCAAACACAGTCCCCTACAGCCTTCAAAAGACTATAAAAAGTCACCCTTTCACCGACTCACAACAAACCGACTGAGCAGGGGTCCGTGCCTCCGAATCAACGGGTGCAACGCGCCCGGAGAAAATGCGCGCGTTACAAAAGTAGATTATTATTATTATTTGCAGCAGAAACAGAGAAATAACTACAAACATCGACGGAATCGCTGAACACCTTCCCGAGATGGTTTAGTGCAGCCATCCTGTGTGGGTTTAATGTTGTTTAAGGCGGCCATCTTGGGTTAGATTCATGAAAATTATCTCGCTTTTTTTAAAATAAAATTTATATTTATTACCATTTTAAAAATATAACGTGCGGCACAGGGGACACTGGGCACTGACTAGACACAGCAGAGGGGGCACACTGGGCAGTGACTCGAAGCAGCAGAGAGGACAGACTGGGCACTAACTAGAAGTCAGGAAGGATGACCCTGGGTTTGGGAAGTAATGGAGCGTCGTGTAGAGGGCAGTCGTGGAGTTAACGAGTTTCGAAGTTTAACGGCTGTGTTAAAATTGGAGAGGAAAAAAATGTAAACTCTCAAACTGGGACAAATGAGACGTGAGGCTACTTCTGCTGAATGTAAAAGGTTGTTGTTGGTCTTGTTTTGTTTGTTGTAAACATGTGTGTCTAATTATATGAGCCGATGGTACGTGGCTACTTTGATGTCGTCGCAGGTTAAGTTCAAAGGAAAGAAAATTCGAATACTGTATCTGTATTTTTCTGGTTTAAACCAATATCACGTTGAAAACGCGAGTCTATTTTTAAAATATGTTGCAAATTTAAACTAATATACTGTCTTTCATTGTAACAATACCACCGTTTAATTGACCTGACAACCAAATAACATATAGAATATATAACCTCCCAGAGCCTGTTATATATAATAATATCAATTTATATAGCGCCTTTCACCCGAGGGTCACAATATACGTATATTTATCACATTCGAATCCCAAACATTGACATTGAGAAATGTTAGATTTACAATTTATAACGGGGACAGTGTTCATTCAATGTCAAACGTATTTGTTTGTAGAGTGAACGACTCAGAACCGCGAGAAAAAAGCAGCAAAGCGCGATGTGGCAAGGCAGCCACGCGGGTATCTGGTGCCAACATTTGCCAGACACTCTGTCCTATTTATTATAATGTCATCGGCCAATTAAGGAGTGCTTTTTTGTTATGGGAGACAATCGGAAACGCCGGAGGACGAATATACAAGAAAGGCACCCGAGGCCGGAATCGAACTGCCTCAAGTAGGACCTTCGTGCTGTGAGGCGCGGATGTCACCACCGCATAGACACCCTGCCGCACAAAATGTGACGAAAGATCAAAGGTGTGCACGACGGAATTTGGAGGTAGCTGCTTGGAATGAAATGGAGACAGTAAGAGAGGAGGCACAGATTCACTATAGGGCCACTCAAGTTAGAGACATCATCCTGATCGATGGAGGCTATCACAGCTCGATGTATGAGAATCGCTCTGAAGAGCCGCTGTTTTGGAATAACCGCGTCGAGCGTTCCGCCTCCTCTCTCCTTTGCTGGCCACGAGAGAGAGGGAGAGAGAGCGGGCTTAGCGTGGGGTCACTTCACGCGAGCGTACAGCGGTCCTGGCTTGTGGTACGCTGCGCAAGGGATGGATGCTCCACGTTTCACACCAAGGGTACAACAGCCGTCTCCAAAATCTCCACTCACAGCGAGGGGGGGTGGAGCACTGTCGAAGGGTGTGGGGGGGGGGGGTGGTCCGGAGTATATCCCGGCAGACACAGGGCGCACAACAGGGCTATACCCTGGCTAGGACGCCAGTCCATCACAGGGCACCGGGGGTAATTTGGTCCGCAGACCAATTAACCTATGCAGATTCAGCATGTATTTGGACTGTGAGAGGAAACCGGAGAGCCCGGCGAGAACTCACGCGGACATGGAGAGAACATGCAAACTCCACACGGAAAGGCACCCGAGCCAGGATACTTACCTGGGGTTCTTGCTGCGAGGCGGCAGCGCTACTCACTGCGCCATCGTGCCGGCCTGCTTGAGGCCATATAACCTCTACATCTCTACATCTCAATCAGCACCCCAACCGCCCCCCTCGCCGTTGCCATATAGCTTCTCCACGCACACGGATTGTCAGATGAAGATTCCGTGTCAAGTTTAAACGGCCTCCAGTAAATACTTCAACGCAGTTGTTTCTACTTGCGGAGAGGCTCAGCGAGATGTTATGTTTGGCGATATGGTTTTTTTTTTTTTCCACTGCGTCATCTTTACTGCAGAATAAAAATGTGACTCCCGCACACATTGGTCATTAACTCCGTAGGCGAAAGTGGAAATAAATAATCGCAATTTGTCGTGCAGAGCGCCCGCGATGTTATTCACGATGAGTGTGTTTGGTTTCCTACTTCTGTGTTTGTGCATCGCTGCCACTGCAGTATCCATCCATCCATTGTCAGAAACCGCTTAATCCGGTACAGGGTCGCGGTGAGCCGGAGCCTATCCCGGCAGACACAGGCCGCAAGGCAATATCACCTGACGTTGTGTACATTTTTGATGTTTATATATTTTTTTGACAATTCGCGTGTTTGTTGTGTCGCAGTAATCCCACGAAGAACTTTCAGGCTCACTTGGTATTTTTTGCAGTAATAATAAACATCTATCTAGCTATCCAAAGGATCAGATTCTATTGCTTTTGGATAAGGGACGTTAAGAATATTTGCTCTCCATAGCTGTTCTGTCGGGATAGCTGTGTCACTGAGCGCTCCCCCTCTCTCCCTCGCGACGTTTCGCCTCTCACGTTGGAGGCATCCTGATACTGTTTCCGAACGCCTGATGATACATATAGGGCTATCCCGAAAGACGAGCTTTGGAAAGCAATTCTCATACATCGAGCCGTGAAACGCTACGTCAATAAGGAACATTTCTCACATCTCACGGTCCGAGAACAGGGGGAGAAGCACATGTAAATGCATCATCTCGAGCGGTGCATTATTACGCCACTGAAACCGGGATTCTGAAGATTTCCCAGGAGAGCTGCCCTAACCAGAGGTCGATCCTGGGAAAGCCAGGGCAGGTGGAGGAGGCCCAAAATATTGTCCGTGGGCCAGAAGTGGTCCAGATGCGGGGCTACGTAGAGCAGAGGGAGACAGGCCCCAAATTTGAATGGTTGTACCAAGGCCGATGCCAGCCACTCTACGACAAACGCTACAAACACCAATTGACAAAACGCCAAGTAAGAGAGGATGAATCTGCGCTTTATGACAACGACTACATACGTGACTCTCAAATTGATTTGGGCGAAGTGAGAGGGGTGAGGTGGGTCGGCGGCGCCATTGTGTGTACGTACGTGTGTGGGATGGAGGCTGTATAATGTGCTCGCTCGCAGCACTTGCCCCAACAGTCTGTTGAGAAAACGCGTTTGAGAAAAAGCGTCCGTCTTAAGATGAATACATTTTCATTAATAACAAATATCTCTCTTTGATGGTTGCTCTTCAAAACCGTTCATGCGGGATCTGCCGTGTCAAGCGCTCTCCCTCGCAAAAGTCAGCCATCGTAGAATCCAGGAAACACATCGGAGAGCCGTGCGGCAGCACAAGTGCGAAAACCTCCGCAGTGAAAATAATAATAATAATAATAATCCGCCGGCTGCAAATGAGGTGGTGCCATTGGTTGAAACGACGGAGAATGTTTTTTTTCTGACCGTGTAGCAAATTGGCAAATGTATCCGAGACACCATATTTATAATGCAATTAAGTTAATGCAGGCCACTGAGCACTTCCTCTAACCCCCCCCCCTCCCCGTCCACCACCGACCGCCACCATCGCCCCCCACCCCCCCAAGCTGTCCCCATCACACAGCCAGGCGCTCGGCTAATCAGACAGCAGCTCGTCAACAAGAAGCCACGCGGTACGGGTACACGCATACCCACAACATAACCGCACGCTCCCATCATACACACACACACACACTCCCATCATAGCCGCACACTCCCAGCGTACGCGTACGCTCCCAGAATACACGCCCAGCCCATCGCCACTAATGGCTTGGATAGAGGACCAGACGCAGCGCCAGACTCTGGCTCGTGATTATAATGAGGCGATCAGCGCCACCACCCCATTACCACCGCCGCCACCACCACCAAAATAATAATAATATTTTTTAATTTTACATTCATAACGCGCACATATTCATGCACTGTCGAAGGTACTAATTGGACGAGAGAACGACTCAGCGACTCAGAGGCGCGAGGAAAGCGCAGAGAGGCAGAGAAGGCAGCCAGGCGGTTTTGCCGGCGCCAAATTGCCACATACTGCGTCCTATCTATTATGATGTTATCGGCCAAATAATTAATGAGTGGTTTTTTTAAGTTGTGGGAGGAAACCGGAGAACCCAGAGGAAATCCACGCAGATTAAGGGGGAAGAACACACAAACTCCACACAGAAAGGCGCCCGAGCCGAGATCGAACCCGGGGCCTTCGTGCTGTGAGGCGCAGACGTTACCACTGCGCCACCGTGCCGCGTATAGCCTGAACATACTGTAGGGTCAAGAGCTGTTAGAGAGCACCTATGAATGCCGACACGGTACATTGAGGGGGTGGGTCGCCACCTCCGATTATGAACACACACATACCGGCCGCAGGAATCGTCAGGGGAGTTGGGAGGGCCGGTGGGAGTGGGGGGGGGACCCCCGCGCCCGTGCCCCCCCCCACGATAACGGATGCCTCTGCACCGTTAAGTAACGTCGGCCTAATAGCGCCGTACGTTAACATGAACGCGGTCCCCATGTTTTCTCTTCGGCGAATGATACATGACCGGGACGCGCGCATTACGCAGCCCAGTCTCACCGCCGAAGAGTCCCAGGCGCGGCCCGCTAATGGATTTCCGAACGCTTAAATTACGGCGGCCGCACCGGGAGGACATTAATGCATTTCTCTTCGGGACGAAAAATTAAGCGATGTGGGTTTGCGAATTAATATTTTATCGCGGCGTTATTTTGATGCGATGCAAAGTTTCTGAGTCGTGGTTCTTTTTTTTTTCCTGCCAGTTACACGAAACTTCAATGTGACAGCAAGGACAAGCATGATTGCAATGGGCTATATATATATAGCCTTGCAGAGAGGTTTTATATATATATATATTTCTGGGCAACCTCCCCCCCCCTCACATCAATGGCTAAGAAGATCAAATTATACCTCTCAAAAAAATAAAAAAATGGGGTGCTTGCGTGATTGCAGTTGCGGCCTCGCAACGGTGTAATCAGCGAGAGGCGGCTCGCAATCGGGGCTCGCGTCGCCCGCTGCCCTTCCCTCTCTCCCGCGTCATCCGCTGCCCTTCCACTATCTCCCGCTGGCATTCCACCCCACCCGCTCCGCTCCGGACTGCCCGCGGCGAGACGGAGCGCCTGTCCGAACCCCCTCCACTCCTTAGCCGTGCCATCAACTTTTTCCCCATCGTGATTGTTTTTGCTCGGTTCTTTTCTTTCTACCAGGGGATGGACTATGGACGGGTGGTGCAGTGGGTGACCGCTCTCGCCTCGCGACGAGAAGCCTCTGGGTTCGACTCCCGGCTCGGGTGCGGCCTTGCCGTGTGGAGAATCGCTTCGGATGGTCTCGAAGTTAGAACTTTTGTTTCGCAACTCAGCCGCGACGAGATTTATTGAACAGCTCCTCGTGCACGGTGGATGTTGTTTTATTCCGTCCCGGAAAAAAACCAAAACACGGGAGCAGCAGCGATTAATATTAATGATGAATTTATAATTGATGTGCCGGCGGTTCATGAGACCCTCCCGGTGACCCACCGGCGGAGTCCTGTCGATAGTGTGAACTCGCACGACCTGAACACTGATCTCGAAACTTCAACACGCTCCGCACATTTACCGTCAAGAAGGGATTCTCTGTCTCTCCGCCTGCCCGTGAGAATCGTATCAAAGATTCATTCAAACCGCTGATGGGGCGAGATTGTGAACGGTTCAGGAGTGTCAATAGCCGAGCGATCAAGGTTGTTCAGGTGGGTCGGCGTCTTTTGGGTAAATGTAACCCACGTACAAGTGTGTACACTCAGTCAGGCCCTCTCGTGCACATCCACAACCTACATACCGCGTAGGTTGTGGGGGTTGTTTGACTGTAATTTATTACAATCTATAACGCAGGCATATTAGTTCAATGTGTTTTTTCCCCCACTTCTGCTTGGGTTTCTACTGGGTTCTGCGGTTTCTTTCCGTAACTGAACAACACTTGTTAATTGGCCGATAACATCGTAATATATGATGCGCAGCCATACCGCAGCCATACCGCAGCACGTATCGAAAAGTGACATTCGATCGCAATGCGATACCCAACGTTCTAATAACGCAAAGCAATTGCATCGTACTGTGAGGCCATCGTAATGCGAGGGACCCACTGTCCATCCATCCATTTTCAGAAACAGCTTAATCCTGTACAAGGTCGCGGTGAGCCGGAGCCTATCAGGGCAGACACAGGGCACAAGGCAGGGGAACACCGAGGATTGGACGCCAGTCCGTCACAGGGCGCCTGGGGAAATTTAGTCAGTACGCCAATTAACCTGGCAGCATGTCTTTGGACGGTCGGAGGAAACCGGAGTTCCCGGCGAAAACCCACGCGGACACGGGCAGAACATGCAAACTCCACAGAGAAAGGGCCCCGAGCCGGGATACGAAACCGGGACCTTCTTGCTGCGAGGCGGAAGCGCTATCCACTACGCCACCGTGCCTCCCCGGGACCCACTGTGTTATTATAATAATCCAGAGGAGCGGCGGCACGCGCGGAGACACAACCGCGGCGCCGCTCACCGCCCGCGCGTTATCAACGCTAACAAACGATAACAAATGAGGTGGCGCGGGTGACACGCGGCGCTGCGCCCACCGCATCGTTCGTAACGGAGTAAATAACACGAGGATGAATGACGACCTACGGGGCCGGACGATCGCGCCCATCAATCAACCTAACGACATTGACCGGCGAGTTTGACAAGAGGAGGCGCGCCACCCTTCGCACGGCTGGCGAGGTCAACTCCTGGTTTTGTCCGTTTCACTCCCCCTTCTTCCCCATTTTCATTCAATTTCGAAGGTATTTATTCGGAGAGAGAACGACTCAGGGGTGCGAGGAAACGGAGCAGGGAGGGGGGGGTAGTCAAGCTACGTGGTTAGCCGGCACCAACCCTCCAGACATTGTCTCCTATATATTATGATATTTTCGGCCAATAACTTGAGTGTTTTTTTTTTAGTTGTGTGAGGAAACGAGAAAAACAGGAGGAAACCCACGCAAAACGGGCGGGGGCGGGGGGAGGTGGGGAGACAACACATAAACTGCACACAGAAAGGCGCCCGGGGCAGGAATGGAACCGCCTCGGGCAGGACTTTCTTTCTGTGAGGCGCAAAGCTCACCACCGTCGCGGCGCTCCCGTTGTGATGGGGCGGCACGTGGTACGGACCGTGCGCCCGTCAGACCACCGGAGACGAGCAGCGTTTGAGCGGCAGGGTGTCCGTGCAGCGGGAACGTCCGCACCCCTTCACGGAAAGAAGGTTCTGCCCTAGGCGGTTCCATTCCCGCCTCGGGCGCCTTTCTGTGTGGTTCCATTCCCACCGCGTTGTTCGGTTTCCTTCCATAGCTAAACAAAAAAACACGTAATGTAGAATATACGAGGTTTAACCCTTTCCGGCAATGAGAAAAAGTGTTGAGAGCTTTTAAACACTAAATGGACACCTTTTTGCAAAGGTTCCAAGGCAGCAATTGGCTGGACACAGACTGGGCTACTAAAAAAGCTGTCTCGTGTTGGGCCAAGAAGTTTGAAGGACAATGCATTATCATAGCATTCATTTGCATGTTTTTCGCCACAAGCATGTGTGGCTGCTTGCAAACTGGAACCTTTGCAAAAAGGTGTCCATTTAGTGTTTAAAAGATCTTAACACTTTTTCTCATTGCTGGAAAGGGTTAAACCTTGTATATTCTACATTATTTGTACAACGGCAAAAAGGTCCCATAGTCTTAAAAACCACGTATGAATGAATTGTCTGATAGCATCATTTTAGACAGGACGCAGTGTCTGGCAAGTTGGCGCCAGCTTACGCGGCTGGTGTCTCCTCTCTACCCCTCTGCAGTTTTCTGCAGCGCCTTGCGACCTCTGGGTAAAAGGCGCAACTATATAAATGTTTTATATTATTTTTACTACGTGTAGTGCCTGGACGGGCAAGCACCGCGCATGCATACCAGGTGTTATAGGCTGCTGTTTGTCAATAGAATGTCTATCAATACCCATTTGGGTTGCTCTTCCACACTGTCGGTCTCCACCAATACTGGGAAGTATGCTCTTATAGTCTCCAGCCGCCCCCCTTTACTTAAAGGCCCGGTGATTCCGCGTGCGATTGCTGCGTTGTAATTATATCTTTACCAAGCTCTGTTCACCTACATCAATACGAAGTTTCATTTATTCATCGTCGGAAATCGCTTAATCCTCAACAGGGTTGCGATGAGCTAGAGCCCATCCCTACAAGCAAAGGGCGCAAGGCAGGGCTATACCCACAATGGGATGCTAGGCCATCGCAGGGCACTGGGGGCAATTTAGTGAGCAGGCCAATTAACCTACGCACCTTACGATGTTTGATTGATTATAAACGCGTTTAGACAGTGCGCGTATTCAGAACGACTCAATGTCGAATGGACGTCACCACAGGGGGGTCACCTCTGCGAGAGCGGCGACGCTTGTTATTCACGCGTCTCAACGGGACGGTAGCAATTGCGGGCCTGCGCCTTTACCCTCCAGCTAGACAACTCGGGCGAGTAAGAGGTGGGGGTCCCTTATTTACTGTTGGCGCAGCAATTCTGAAGAAGGGGAGATCTCGGAGGCGAGTTGGAAACGCGCCGTGAATTTTTTATGTCTCGCGACGATGCTTGTTAAGCACATCCCGGAGCTGCAGATGTTGGCGGCTGATTCTTAAATATGAAGAAGCTGAGCTGTGAAGATCGATCCGTCAGCAGACGCGGCCAAGGAGGAGGAGGGGGGGGGTGAGGAGGAGGAAGAGGAGGTGGAGCAGCAGTAGCAAGTGGTTGAGGAGGAGGTGAAGGATGCAGAGGAGGATAGAGGTGGAGGAGGTGGAAGTGAAGGATAGAGAAGGAGGTGGAGGAGCCTGCGAACGTCACAGCCACAGCAGCGATACACGGCGACAGCCACCGGACCCTGAAGATTTTGATAATTTCACTCAACAGCTGCTCTTCCGGGATAGCCGTGTCGAGCGTTCCCCCACCCTCCTTCGCCGAAGAGACATAGCCTTCTTGAGAGACGAGCTATGATCTATTCCAATTATCATTATTATTATCGTCGCGTACGTACACGATGCTCCACAAACCAGAAGAGCTGTACCCATGCATGTTTTCACGGCTCGATGCATGTGAGCATCGCTCACCACAGCTTGTGTGGAGCATCCTCAGGCGTCCGAAAAAACATTCTCAGAACGTCTGAGGATGCCTCCAACGCGGGAGAAACGTCTCCAACGGGAGACGTAAGAGACGAAAGATCGCGGTGGAGCGAGAGAGAGCGAGAGTGAGCGAGACCGCTCAGTGACACAGCTACCCCGATAGAACGGCTTGGGGAAATCAATTCCCAGGACAGATGCGGGCCAACCCTCGCACACCGGGTGGAGGTACAGCGCGCTGACAACGGCTTTGGTTACGACACGCAGCTGAAGCCTGGGCAATTTCAACGCGGGTCTTCAATCCCCGGCGCGGCGTGATGCAGCCCCTCGGCTGAGACAAATCACCGGGCAGACGCGCGCGGCGGTCGGCGCGTTAGCAACGAAACAAAAGCCGTAATGAAAGAGCGCTCTGGAAGCGCCGCGTGTTGCTGTTGGGTTAAGCGCGCTAATAAAGGCGTTGTGTACGCCACAGCTGTGAAGAGTCCCAGAGCTTCACTGTTGGCATCTATCAGCGTGGGACGGGCATAACTCACATTTACTCACTCGGCTATAATTGAACGGCGGCGCAATCCTAATGGACCCTAATTTTCTCGATGTGAATGAATTTGCAGAATAGGCCACTTTCTTCTGTCTTACTCCAGCTGTAATGCAGCCCGAGTCTCTCCTCCCCCCTGCCATTATTTCCACAGACCGAAGCAACGCTAAATGAATTTCTGCATTAGGAAGAGAAGCCTTTTTGATGAATGACTATATCGCCGAAGCATAATTCGTTTATATCCTATTGCTGCATACATTAGCGAGAACACACTTTTGTAACCGAGATTACAGGCCCATTAAGTTTTAATGAACACACAAGGGCTGAGAGGTGCAAACTTTGTAAGCTCAAAAATAAAAATTAAATTAAAACAACACAATTAAGTTCTTTACAGATTCAGTTTCTCGCTGAATCGCGAGTGGAAGTCGGTCAGGTTTTTTTTTTTTTATTTAATCTGGAACGAAGCGTTGAGCCCATGTAGTTATTTTTTTTTACAGTTGTCCGGCCGGGAGGGGTAAGCAAAGTGGGGGCGATTCTGCAACGGCTTGCTCAAGCCACTGGTGGGACGCGTGCCTCCGCTAGAGAAAGCTCTGGAGAGCTCTTTCGGGATAGCCGGGTCGAGCATAGCTCCTCGCTCGTTCACGATGTATCGCAACGACAAAGGCTGTCGTCTTCCCCCACAAAGCGTTAGCAAATGTATCGACCCCAGAGGCATGATGTGCTGAGATGAATCCGCAAAGAGGGCATTTGAACTGGTGACCTTTCCGATGGCGAGCCACTCGCTCTGCCACCGAGACGCCCCCTCCGACTCAGCCACGAGTTATTATTAGCGAGCGATTTAATTGAAAAAATGCCGCCTTGCTGGGTGACGGCTCCGTGTCGATGGGCTCTCATTTGCGAGGGTGTGAGATTCGTGGAGAAGTGAAGACGGGGCACCGCGACTAATTACAGAAACCATCAGGTGGAATGCCCCATTGCGAGCGGCGCGTTTGCCGCATCAGCAGCGACTATCAGGTTAATTATACAAAATACGATCGGGAATTCCCATCGGTCATTGACTCAAGTTGGAATTGACACCGCGACGCGATTGCTGGTCGGGTGACCCATTTCGAATCCGTATTGTGAATGTCGTCACACGACCGGCTCTTTGTTGTAGGTCAGTCGCAGGGTGGAAGGAACGCATGGCTAATGGATACCGTTATTTCGGTTTAATAATAACAAGGGATGTTTGGTCGACTCTCCTTGGACTGCTGCCACCGCGACCCTCACCAGCACAAGCGGTATAGAAAATGGATGGATTCTCTTCCGTTACGCGGATGAAAAGAAGATGTTTACGTCTCCTCCCCGTGACGTTATTCAAATCAACTCGAAGGCTTTCATGACCAATGTTATTCATAGTGAGGTTCTGTTTG
>JAZEWU010000015.1:8327918-8343259 GCA_036362915.1 Geotria australis
GATACGCCAACAACAACGCAGATGGAGATGCAGTAGAAGCATGGGCTGAAAACAGCCAGCTTATTCTGATCCACGATGCCAAACAACCAAAGTCCTTATTGCAAACTCCACACAGAAAGGCACCCGAGCCTGGATTCGAACTCTGGAACATCTTGCTTTGAGGCGGCAGCGATACACACCGCTACGCCACCGTGCCGCCCCTCGACAAACAGAATCGCGGGAGCGAATTGCGACTGCCAAGCGAGCTCTGGACGCTTGAGTGAGCAGCGATTCTTTAATCCAGAAACGGGCAGTGCCATTAAACTAGCGCCGGTCGACCAACCCAAAAACAATCAAGATTTATTACACGTGACCCGCACACGGCTCCCGTCACGTGGCGCTCGTGATGTCACCGTAAAACCCATTAGGGAGCATTTTTCATCTGATATTCACTGCATTAAAAAGCAATCAAGAGCTCATTCCTCGATGGTAATTGGCAGTCACTCCTCAGCCCGTTTCTCCTTTTCGTTATCGTGGCGCAAGACATGCCGACGTCCAGCGTCCACGTTCAAACTTTAATGCTCATACGTTATTCAAATAGGCCCGAACATTCTGTTTTTTTCCGCGACTTTAGATAAAAGTCCAATTTCCTAAAGTCAGCTGGTTTTTGCACGTTTTACAAAATCGTTATTTTTTATTTCTTGTTCTTTATTTTTTACCCGTGACGGGTTTTTTAAGGCTCTCACTCCCTACTCGGCGTGGCGCATTGGTAACATCTGCGCCTCACAGAGAGGCGGTCCTGCCCGAGGCGGTTCGATTCACGCCTCGCAGCCTTTCTCTGCGGAGTTTGTGTGTTCTCCCCTCGTTCTGAGTGCGTTTCCTCCATGCTATCCAGTTTCCTCACACAACTCAAATTAAAAAAACACTAATTTACTAAATTGCCAATTTAGAAAAAAAAAAACGCATTAATTAATTAGCTGATAATATCATAATATATAGAATGCAGTGTCTCACAAATGTTGCCACCGGATAACCACGTGGCTACCTTCCATATCCCCGCCTCTCTGTGATTTCCTCGCTTGTCTGAATAATTCTCCCTTTGAACCAATACTTTCGGCATTGAATGAATATGCACGGCGCGTTATAAATGGTAACTATTATTACTACTCCAAGTTGCAGCAAGCGAGAGCAAACTCGGGACAGTGGTGTTTGCAGCTGATGTGTAGTCCGCGTTGCTCATATTCAGATCGCACGTTAGAATGATGCTTGAAAATAACAACGTAGCATTATTATTACCGCTTCTTCCATTGCCAATGCTTCTTTAACGAGCAAAGCAGCACACACGGAATGTGAATGCTAAGAATGAGAATGCTGGAGGGAAAACAAAACTTAAATCACTTTCATCTGTGTACTGGCAAAAAAGGTGTCCATAGATAATAACCCAGTACAGTCCGGTACGGCGTACAAGTTTCCGATGCATTCAGTACAAATGGGTGCGAAGTAGGGGGGCTGGCGGAACCACCGTACCAATAATACATGGAACTGACATTCACCCGTGGTTGGTAGGTGGGCAGACTCTGCAGCTGATGTTGTTTGGGGCACCGCGGTTAGCGATCTCAGACGAGCGACGTGTGCGTTATAGTGACAGGGAAGTGAGACGCAGTGTCGGCAGCCGGAGCGGCGCCGATGCTCACCACCGTCTACGGTCGCTGCCGATGTGTGTACACCGCTCAGTTTAAGCCCCAGAGGCTACGTCTGCCTTCATGACGACCTTCTGACCCTTTCTCTTTGCAGTAGCACCGCGGCGGTGCCTCGGCGCATCAGCGGGAATACAGCACGCTTGACCCAAACGCGAACGTGCATCGATGGGGCTTGCCCGAGAATTTCAGTTTTTCGCGATGGTTATACAAAGTCCCCACACACGCATTGTGTTATGTGTGACACGGTAATGTTACGTTAATGACCAGAGCGACACGGGGCGAGGGTAGGTGGGGAGTGGTGGGGGGGGAACTGAGAACGTGATGGAGACACAACGGGACGGACAAAACATGAGAGAGAGAGAGAGAGAAAATGACAGCGTGGATCGTCGAACGATGAAAATTTAATTACGAATGAGGGAAGCGCACGATGCCAGAACCGGAGGGAAGATAATGTGAGAGAATACAAAAGATGTGACTGAGCAAATAATTTAACGAATACAGCAATTACGATACGGACATCGCGTCGTGAGAAATGAAGGCAACGTCACGTGAAAAACCGCAGCCAGCAGTGCACCACCGTGTGTCGGAGTGACCACGGAAAGCTGACGTCACGGAGCCACCTCTGCAGTCCCCCCACTGCTCATCTCTTGACCCGCGCCAGCGACGCCCCCTTCAAATGTCATCGCTTGTCAATCAAGACGAATTGTTCCGAAGTCTCGGAGCCGAAACTCAGCCAAATTGTAAAAAGCCACGTCCGAATACGATTGTGTTCCGTTGGCGCGGCCACCGGTGAGCCGGCCGAGACCGTCAAATCAACTCACTCGACTTTAATCACTCGTGGCAGAAACCCAGATTTGAATGCACGTTTCAGCGGCGGGGTTGGCTGCGGGCCCTGACCCGTGGGCCCCGCGGGCACCTCTAATCAGCGCCCTCCCACTTGCCATTCCTTCCGATGTTGTGTAATTGCGCCTTCGCATCTCGCTCACCGCGACGGCTTTCACTTCTGTGACACGTAAGATATTTGCCTTGCAACTGTGCGCGCGCACGGACACGCGTGGTTCCCAATTGTCAGCGCGCCGCTGGGTTAGGCTCGCGGGGGACATGCAACCATGCTCCACACCGCTGCTCAGTGCCGGGAGCATTGATGCGGCACCATAGAAACACAGCACAACCGTGGATTGTGCTGCTTAACCGCCCAGTTCTGGTCACCGCATTCCGTGCTGCCCACAAACTAGGCCCCGAAAGCGCTTTGGCCACCATGTGGAAGCGTGGTGATCGCCCACCCAAGCATTGTCCAGGCGCGACCCGGCTGAGCTTACGAGACCTAATATGGATCCATCCATCCATTGTCAGAAACCGCTTAATTCTGTACGGGGTCGCGGTTAGCCGGAGCCTATCTCGGCAGACACAGGGCGCAAGGCAGGGCTGCACCCAGGATGCGACGACAGTCCATCACAGAACACGGGGGGGCAAGTTAGTCCGCAGGCCAATTAACCAATGCAGCAGCATGTCTTTGGACTGCGGGAGGAAACTGGAGTGCCCGGTGAAAACCTACGCGGACACGGGGAGAACATGCAAACTCCACACAGAAAGGCACCCGAGCCGAGATTCGAACCCGGGCTCTTGCTGTGAGGCAGCAGAGCTACTCACCACGCCACCGTGCCGAACTTGCCTATATGATCTGCTTCATTACAATGTTTGTCCATACGGACACCCATAGCGCGCGGCAGCACGGGAAGTCGACGGAGAGAGAAAATCACATCCGACCCCGCGACAGAGCAACGACAGTGATCGGCCGCGAGTAAATCACTCCAGCAAAGCACTTAAAAATAATAATAAACGCAACTTGTAACCGAAACAACTCTGGTGTCCTTGTGTGTTTTTGTGTTGGGGTTCGGAATGAGTCATGGTCATACCGAGAGTTAGGGGGTGAGGGGCGACG
The DNA here is from genome assembly GCA_036362915.1 of Geotria australis. NCBI lineage: Eukaryota > Metazoa > Chordata > Hyperoartia > Petromyzontiformes > Geotriidae > Geotria > Geotria australis. Next base: position 8,331,540 of record JAZEWU010000015.1, read on the forward strand.
GAGGTGGGGGGGGGCTGAGTGCGTAGAGGAGTAGTAGAAGAAGAGGGTTGAAGGGTGAAGCGCAGCCTGCTCTTAGGTCCGGTTATTCGGACTGTGACATCCCTGGGGTGCGTAATTAATGTACGGGTTCCAGTTCTCCGTGAAGGCCCCCTCCCTTCTCCTAAGCCTCTCACTGAGGTGTAGGCAATGCATTGTATACTCTCTTGGTTTCTGCGTAAACATTGAAGTGAAGAATTTCAGTCGGTTTAGTTTCTCTCAAATTGGTCCCACTTCTCTGATAATGCCCGCAGTTTACATCGTTCCGTGCTGGCACTTTCCTCCAGTCCAGCTTATTTCACGTTATTTGTGGCACAAATAATAATACTAATAATAATAAAAATCACATGGGAAGGTAGTGTAATTTATTTCGTTATTTGTGGCAGGTTATTTAGAATTATCATTTGAAGCGCTTTGAGATGCTCCTTCAATATAGGTGCTATAGAGAAACACGTATATTAATATGACTGCTATTGTTATTCAGCAGCTCCCCAATGCCTATCCCCACCACCCCGGCGTGTCTCTTCATATTACACAGTGTCTGTTTATCACAAATGCCAGCCGCGTCACACTGACAATAATTTAAGTCATCATAAGGCCCACAGGGAGAGGAGCGGCTGCACAATGTAGCGACGAGCAACGGTGGCTGCGGAGTGGTGGGCGGTGGGGGTCTCGGCGACAGGAAAAAATAATTTTCATCAACCCGCACGTGTAAGTGAAATTGTGTTTGACAACCTATTATTAAAATATCCAACAATCAGCACGGCCACGGCTTGCCGGAGCGGTGTTCAATTTTCGAAACTGAAAAGCGGGAGAAACAAGCTGGACGTTATTACCATCTCAACTAAGAAATCTCCACAATGCCGCAACATTCTCGCGGATAATTATTCCACGCCGACCTGGCTTGCGTACGTGCTTAAGAGGACCGCTCCAAGTTGCCCGGGTTTTCAATGAATCCTTCATCAGTTTTCTCATCAAGGCAGACGGTGGAAGGCTCTGGCATGCCGTCGTAATAATAATGATTGCTGCGAAAGCACTTCTGCTGACTCGGATATTTCTAGGTCAAGATTTCAACGCAAAGGGTGTGCCCGTGGCTCGTTGAATGAAGGTCTTTCAGACGAGCGATTTATTTTCCCTTCGTCATTAAGTGATGTACAGACAATCGATGGATTAACCTCAGTGCAGAGTAAGCCCGAATGATATTTTTAATGTGACAATTAGATAATCATAATTCCGTATGAAAAATTATGTTTTGTTCGTATACGAAACCGATTTAACGTGTAGGTCGCGGTGTTAATGCGAAGCGTTGAAAAATTAGCATTGTTATTTTCATCACTGATGTATACACAGAACCTACAGTCAAACGTACCGTACGGGTCTTTGTCAATGCACTGCTGGATGAAGGGTTCCACACACATTTCAGTCGTGGGGGGTGTTTGAACATACTTCACAGCACTCACTGGCCAGGGCAGATAGGTGAATGAGAGAAGGGGGCGGGCTAGGTTCTGTATGGATAGCACTCGCCACTGATGATAGCCGTGTCCAGAAATTAAACTTATATCGGCGGGGTTCCCAGTTACTGTGTTACCCACTGCGTCACCATTCCTGCACCAGAGAATATGCGCGCGTTCCAAAAATATATTATTAGTATTATATTCTCGAGCAAATCAACACTGCATCCAGCTCATGTTTTCATAATTATCAGTCCCCGCTTCATCCTGCAGAGAGTCGCAGTATTTGCGAGAGTCTATCCCAGAAGACAGAGGGCGCAAAACAGGGCTATGGCCACGATGGGACGCCAGTCCAGCGCAGGGCACAGCAGTGTGCCTGACGAAAACCCACGCGGACACGGGGAGAACATATCAAGTCCACACGACCCATGCGGACACCTGAGCTGGGAATCGAACCCGCGACCTTCTTGCTGTGCAGTGAGGCGGCAACGCTATTCACTGCGTCACCGTGTTAAAAAGAGCTGCATAGCTCAACGGTTCATTTTTGTATATGTTGCTTATTATTACAGCAGAGAATACCCAGTGAGCTTGCAAGCTCTTTACGGGATTCCTGCGACACAACAAACACGCGAAATCCGTGCGGTTGAAACCGAAGACTGGCTGAATTGGCCGTGTCGACCCAGGAACCAGGTCAAATGACGCACAAACACCTGCCCGCGGTGTCGAACCGTCTCCACGTAAAGTAAAGAAACAAGAGACGTGTTTAAAAAAAAAAAAAAGCCCCCCCACACACAATATCCGCAACGACAAAATTTCGAAGCGAAACGTTTAACACGTTAAATGCATTATCGATCGGCAACAAACGGCGGCAGTTTTGTGAGAATTGCGACTCTTATCTCCCCCAATAAAGGGCACGGGCTCGCGAGCACGCGCCGGCCGCCGGGTCGCGCGGCGCCACGAGGGGCCCCACAATGTTATCGTGACCCCGCAGCGCCGTCGCCTTTCTTCACCCTACCCGTAGGCCCGTCACCATCGCCCACAGGCAAACCGTGCTGGCGCATCCCCCCCCCCGGTCAAAGACAACGACACGTGTCGTTATGTTTGTATTGTTATATTTACGTGTTTTATTTCTTAAATAAAAAATTACGTCTCGTTTTTTGTGTCTTTGAATGTTGTTTATTTATTTTCTTAATTATTTTAATAGTAGTATTTATAAAACAAAGAATTCGTTACTTGCTTATTGTAAAAAAAAAAATTATTTTTAAAATGTCCCAAATCTGCTCCCGATGCAGCTCAGTCTATACTTGACACCTAGTCTAGAATCCGCCCCGGTCAAAAGTCTGGTGTTTTTCAAGGTCGAGTGAGGATGTAAATGCACGCGGGTTGCTATTTAAGCTATTAATATGCGCTAATAAAGACTTTGCATTTCCAGCCACTTAATCCGAGTTGTCTCCACTTGACAGGAGCATTGTAATAGCTGCCTAACGCCCACTTACGGTCCTCCTTGCAAAACATTACTTTGCAGAGCGTTTAATTTCCACCAGAAACCACTCTGTCCTTACACCCTCCGCTGCGTTGCTCTCGCCACCCCCCAGCGAAGCATCACGCCGCGACTCCCACAACCCACCTCCACCGTGCCGCACGCTATGCCACCCCAGCCTGGCACGGTGCCACGCTGAGTCAAGGGCAGAGGCTACGCTGGGTCTCCGGCGTGACTCGCAACACTAACCCAAGCGTTCAATCGCTTCCACGCTCACCACCCCCACCCCCCCCGTATCTAACAGTGCGTCCCGTGCCTCCTCCAGCATTCGCTATATTCGCCTATGCATCTATCCGCGGTGATGTGTACACACGATGAGATCTATTGATACGAGCCGACGCTCAATACAACCGTTCGTTTTCACGTGAAGCGGCAAGCGCATGCCACTGTCGGGGGGGGGGGGCACCGAGCGCTTTGTTGTCGGTGCTGCTCTCTCGTTTCGCCGATCACTCAGCCTCGCAGCCGTCAGCCCGTCGGAAGGCTGGGAAGACACGATCTCTTTAACATCCTCGAGCCAATGGGCCATCTGGCCTTTTGCCCTCCTTTCAGGGAAAGGCATCGCTCAGCGACGCTCGCGCATTCTCGAGTCGCGTGACGGCGACGCGCGGAGGAGAAGCCGATGAGAGGCCGGGACAATGGACGCTCTGTTCGTGCCTCGTGCACAGACTGCGGCGGCCCTCCGCTCCTCCGAGCGCTCCCGGCATCGCCATAGGAATGCCCTTAGAGCCTTCTGCATGCACGTGACATTGCTGTGGTGCCTGATTTATGTAACGTGCACAAGCGGGACTGGGTTGGAGGGGGGCTGTAAAAGGGACATTTGGCACAGCCTTCGCACAAAGAGGCCCCCACATACGGAGATGTTTGAGCACTTTTTGTCGGAAGAATGTCCCACAGAACTGATGTAGGTTTTCACGGCTTTCATTTGGGGCGGCACGGTGACTTAGCGGTGAGTAGCGCTGCCGCCTCACAGTAAGAAGGGCCCGGGTTCGAATCTCAGCTCGGGTGCCTTTCTGTGTGGAGTTGGCATGTTCTCCTCTCGCCCGCTTGGGTTTTCGCCGGGAACTCCGGTTTCCTCCCACAGTCCAAAGACATGCTGCTGCATAGGTTAAATGGCTTATTGGCTAAATTGCTGTCAGTGCCCTGTGATGTACTGGCGTCCTATCATGGGTACAGCCCTGCCTTGCGCCCTGTGTCTGCCGGGATGGGCTCCGGCTCACCACGACCCTGTACAGGATTTAGCGGTTTCTGACAGTGAATGAATGACCGGTTTCATTTGCCCGCTCATTTCACAATACGTTCCCAGTGACAGTTGTGGAAACACGTTGGTATCAGTTGCATGCCAGGGTTATTTGATTCGAAGAGAAAGGATTTTTCAGGCACGCCGGCAAACGCAGGGCGCAAGCCGGGCTATTGCCATGATTGGGCGCCAGTCCATCGCAGGGAAATTTAGCCATCAAGCCAATTACCTAGGATGCAGCAGCAATCTTTGGACCGTGAGAGGAAACCGGAGGACCCGTGAAACCCACGTGGGCACGGAGAGTACATGCAAACTCCACACAGAAAGGCACCCAATCCGGGAATCGAACTCTTGATGTGAGGTGGCAGCGCTACTGTCTGCCCTGACACACACAACTCAAAGTGGTTTCCTGATTAAAATTACTCAGCAGGGTGACAAACCTGTGCGCAACTTGAAATTAACGTCATTATTTGTTCTGTTACACCCATCACACGTATCCCGGCTGTGTTCTTTTTTTTCCTACCGATGTCATTGACAACGCAAAGAGAACACAAACTCTGCACCCCGCTCATTCTGAAGGAGCACAGCACCAACTCCTCTTCCCTTTCTGTCCTCTCGGGAAACCTGCAAAAGTTTAAACACTTGCAGGATTACTCATCCGCGGGTTTCCCCAGACGCACTGGAGGGCTGCGCTAAATGTTTGTTTGCTGCTGCAATTATCCACTCACTGCATAAATTGCCGCGGCGCCGCTGTTGGTACCGGGGAGCTCCGTAAAAGTGTTGAAAACAAACTAACCGCCTGCCGGAGTGCTGGGGAGGGGGCACTCCGTGGATATTTACTCTCCGACCGCGATATCGCTAACTGCAGTACCAGTCGCTTGCTGGGACTGCCGAGCAGTTCGTATTGATCAAAGCCCTGCGTTTAATAGCGAACGCCCATTCATTGCAAGTGGGCTCACAGCGGAGGCAAATTCACGTTGGTCCTTTTGTCAGCTTTCCATGCAGCAAGCCTTAAAACAATATTGGAAGGTTAGTCAATTGCTCGTGTAGCCGGTGTGAATTGATAATGAATGTTTTCAACGTATAAAGGTCGCACGTCTTAACATAAGATAACAGCCAATGAGCGATGGTGATTGATTCGCCTCCACAAGCCCCCAAGCGCAGTAAGCCACGCCCGTCCCTGGATTCATAAATATGAATATGTTAAGATAAACGTCCAGTTTTTTTATGATTCTACCAAACACTTCGAAGCCAAGCTGAAAGACAACGATGTCCAGAAGCTGCCCATCGTGCTTTGAAGAATCGCAAAGAAGATGACGCTGGGAGGGCGAGGAATATCGGGGGTTGAGCTGATTCGTGGTGTTGTTGATGAGGGATATTTCTGTCACTATTACAGAAATACAAGTCATCCCATTAAACAACCCCTGCCTTGCGCCCTGTGTCTGCCGGGAGAGGCTCCGGCTCACCGCGACCCTGTATAGGATTAAGCGGTTTCTGAAAATGGATGGATGGATGGAAATACGATTAACACAAGGAGCTTCAGCCCACGCGCCCCACGCGTGGGCTGCAGCGGTTCACCGCGACCCTGTACAGGATTAAGCGGTTTCTGAAAATGGATGGATGGATGGATGAAGAAATAGTTCTGATAACGCTTGAGCGAACTTTGAGGTTTATCGTTACTGATTTGAGTGGGGTATTTCTAAACGGATCGCCCTGTTTATAAGTACACGCCTGTGTGGATTTCAACAAATGTTAACGCTCGTTCTTACAGCACTGAAGTCACCAAACTCGCTCGTAACATTAAGCTACTTGGTCCTGGCAAAGGTCCAGCTGGAAGCTTGCAGCGAGAACATTAATATTAATAGGGCTTTGAATCAGAGAGAGTCCATTGGCGAGACATCCGGAGGCTATTCCGCGTGCTTAGTCAGACTGGGTCATGCCTCTCATCTCGAAGCAGACGCGTGGTCAAACATAAAGGAAATAACCAACCGATGTCCGTGTCTACAACAGACGGCCCATCATTCGGGAGTATTGTGGCCTGAAAATGTTATAAAGCTATAAAACGAAAATTGTGAAACAAAAAAATCACGCTAGATGAGAGATGAATTAAAAGTTAGAAGAAAATTAGCGGAATCGACGTGAATATTTCTCCCGGAGGATTCTTAGCCTCTCTCTCTCTCGGCAAGATGAGATTGCTGGGGGGCGGTAGCGGGAGCGGGATGGGGAGCCGGAAACCCACACTCAACATCGCGCTGCTAATGCGACGGCCTGCAATCAAAACCATCCCGACTGCGTCCGACCTTGCGAAACGACACAGCCAACCAGCGCTCACGCGACACGCCTTGCTGTGTCGGGTGGAGGTGGGTTTACGACACCTATTTATTTGTACGTGACCTAACCCATGAAAGGAGCGATGCTGTGAGCCACCTACACGGGGCGCGTGGCTGGGCACCCACCCCACACCCCCCTGCGCAACGCGGTGGGGCAAGTTCGGCTGGCAGCGGCCGAGCCGGCACGGCCTTCCACTCCAATTAATGCCAGCGCTCTCTCAGTGCACACATCAGCAGATGACAACACCGCGTCCTAAAGGTGGCTGCCAGGAAAATATAGAAAGTGCATTTAATAATGAAATTACATTTACAAACCCCTCCCCCCAAAAAAAAAAAAATGTGCCAACCGCGGTGCCAGCCATTTGAACGGCAACGTTTGACCAGCTGGCAAACAGCTCTCCGACCCTTCTGGCTAAATTGGAGGCTGCCAACAGCGCGCAAAGGTGGCAATCAGTCACCGGCAGCAACCCTGGCGCCCCCCGACGCATTTGCGCCGGCGGGCAACCGGCGACGGTAGAGAGGTGCCCCCACCCCCCACCGCTCACGCCCCTCAGCGACACGAACGATTTCTCCGAAGAGGACAAAAATTACTCTTGATGTCGGTTCTCACGGCTCGATGCGCGACGGTTGATTTTCAAAGATGTTCTTTCGGGATAGCCGTGTCACTGAGCGTTCCCTCTCTCTCCTACGCGACGCTTCGCCTCCCATGTTGGAGGCATTTTCAGGCGTCCTAAGTTCCGAGTGTTTGGGTCAAGCTGAATGTGTTGTGCTATATAAATAGCCATCTGCGTTGTTCTACCAGTAAAAAAAACCACGGAACAACACAAAGGACCATATAAGCTAATATATAGCACAACGTATTCGGTTTCACCCAGACACTCGAACCTCACGACGCGTGAGGATGCCTCCAACGCGGAAGGCAAAACGTCCCGAAAGAGAGAGAGCGCTCAAGTAACACGGCTATCCCGAAAGAACATCTTTGAAAATCAACTATCAAAACTGCCCGCCTCGCCAGCGCGTTAAGTCCAGGCGCTCACACCGAGAGCTCACCTCCGTCGCGTTGGGAGCGCAGCCTCCGCGATGATTGGGCGCCCCCGGAAGATGATGGAGCTCCTAATGAGAGGCCACGACCATGGTTGTGCGCTGCGATGGCAGCTCAACACAATTTATCCTTTTCGCATTGGCAAGGCCGCTCACGGTTTTGCTGGAGGCCCCGGGGCTCAAGGCCTGGGGCAGGATACCACGTGGGGCCCCCTTATTCATTAGTGACAACAAACATGCCCGTTGTGGGGATCCCTTTGTGTGAGGCCCGAGGCAGATTGCTCCTTTTTCCCCCCGCCCCCCACACCCACCCCCCCAACACCTCCTCCACCTCCACGCTGCCTCTGGCCAATATTGTGCATTCACCTCTGAAAGCAAAGTTGATCAGTTTTGCATTCACGTATTGGTCGACCTACAAGTACTCTCTAGGTACATTGTCAATTAGCGTGCAGTCTTCGAAGTGGTCATTAAGCCTCCCATTGAGTCGAGTTCCCAGAGAATGCAAATGGACTTACAAGTAACCCTTCTCGAGGCGTGGAACCGATCTCGAGTGGCGGTGGGGTCAGCCGCGGGAGCTCCGTGGAAGCGCCCCTCGTGCGTTAGAATCCCATCCACGGCTCGGCGTGTCAATGTACCCGGTTACTAATTGGCCCCTTCCCGAATCCATTCCTGACCGCGGCACATCAAGAACACTCCAGTGTGACTGCCACTCACAGCAGGAGATATCGGACCAGGAGCGCATTAATTTCGAGATTCCCTCCCGTCCTCTGACCTTAACGGTGAAGCCCGTGCTCAAAGGGAGGAGCGGCGAATCGTGCCATACCTCGCTTAACGGCGGGCATTATTGACACTTGTAAAGATCGGGCACACTTGCGCATGTTCTCTCCCCTCTCCGCCTGGCCCCCCGCAAGACAAATTGAGCCAAACCAAATTAATATCATGCCGGCAATGCTGGCTGTTGGAAACAATCAATCGTGCAATCTCCGACGGCGGCAAAAGCACTGCCAAAAGTGGCATTAGGTGACAGAACCCAAATTGAAGAGGCTAAAACATTCTGATGCGCCGCGACAGCGTGGCCAGCCGTGGAGACACGCGGTGCCAGCGCTCGGGCAGCTCCCATCTCGGTCATTGCCATGCACGGTGCCACTCCGCTGAGCTCGCCACACACCGCGCCCCCGCCACCAACTCCCCCCCCCCACCCCATGCATTCCCTCCCCGGCAGCCACCAGCTTATAAATCCAGCGCTTCACTGCCCGCTGCAGACCGCCCGCGAGCACAGCTCATCAATTGCCGAGACGTCAAAATTCCTGCGCCACATTTTTTCGTGGCAATAGAATTAAGGTTGCCGCTTTTGGCAGGTGACACGTTGGGCCTGCCAGGTGATAAAGATTAAGTTGCTGGTTTAGCGCCGGCGAGCACATAAGCAAAATCACGCATTCAATCCCGCCTCGGAGTGCGAGGGCAGCTGACAGGTGCCGCGCCCCCGGGGGACTCTGGGCGCTGTCGTGGCCGAGCGGTTAGCGCGCTGGACTTGCCAGTCACGGGGTCCCCCCCAGTCGGTTCTATCTCCCGGAGCGGCGGTTGGAGCGACGGTGCGAGTCGCTTAAATCTGTCCATGTCCACCGGAACGTCCACCCCCAATATGTATAAACGGGGTACGGAAACAGTGCTCATTGTTACAGCAGAAAATATCTAATAATAATAATAATAGCATTTATATAGCGCCTTTCACCCGAGGGTCACAAAGCGCTGCAGTGAACTTGCCAGCTCTGGAAGCATGATTCCTGCGATACAACAAACGTACGAATTAACCAACGTAAACATAACGGGCAGTGAGCCGATGGGAAGACACGTGCCGTGGTGGGGTAAAGTGTAGGCAGACTCCCATCTCTTCCAAGTCGTCTGTTCCAGTGGCGGAACAGTGGGGCAAACATAGCCGCTCGGCGTACAAGGCTCCCTGGCAGCGGAGCCCCTTCCTGCCGGCAGCGGCGCGAGTAAAATCATTGCGGGGCTGCGCCTTTAGCTACTACCTGGGCGGTCGCGGGTTGGGACAGCGAGGATGGGTGCGCGCGGCAGAGGAACAGCTGCCGCGAGGCGTCCCTGCAGACACCGCGGCGCACGCTCGCTCGCTCCTTGGTGGATGCCGAGCCTCTCTCTCGGAGACAAGGCGCGCCTCGTTTCCAATGCTGAGCCAGTGCTGGGCCGGGTACTGAGTCAATGCTCAGCCAGTCCTCAGCCAGTACTCAAGCCAGTATACCGAGCCAGTGCTGAGCCGGTAACTGAGGCAATATTCAGCCGAAACAGCTGTTCCGCTGGCTCGCGGGTCCCTACAGAGACCGCTCGCTCGCTCGCTTGCTCGCTTCCATGGTGGCTGCGGAGCCTCTCTCTCGGAGCCGCTAGGAGACAGCGCGCGCCCCGTTTCCATGGACACTGGCCACCTGGCTTTCGAGCTAGCTGTGGGATTTCACTTGCCCCATCATCATCTCTCGTGGTGAAATAAACCAGGTACCGCTTTGTGCGTGCTTGGGAACTCGACAGTGGTTATGTGGTGATGCTCACCAAGCCCTCCTCCGCCCTCGCCCCAACCATAAGAATGTGGAATTTCCATTTCTGGCACAACGCTCTAAAGAGGAGATTAACACCGCATCGATGCTAATATTAGCAGAAAATAATTTTGACTTTGAGCACTGCTTGCGTCTACTTTCTAATGGTCTCTCTATCGCATGGCATTCGAGAAGCAACGAACCGAGGCTTAAACTGGGTGTTGAATTTGTGAAGCCATCGGATGGTCACCGTGGGGTCACCAGATGGATTCTGCCTAATGGTCACGGTCACGCGCGTGTGCGCGACGCGGGATGACAATCGGGCCCTGGACACGACTCAGGGCTGCGTTGCTATGGGAACACAGGCTCTCTGGTGAGCCAGCGCTGAGGCAGTGTTCAGCCAATACTGAACCGGTGCGGAGCCAGTTTTGAGCCACAACAGAGTTAGTGCTCAGCCAGTCGTGAGCCAGTGCTGAACGAGTAATGAGTCAGACATGAGTGCTTAGCTAGTACTGAGCCGGTACTCAGCCAGAAGAGAGCCAGTTCTCGGCCAGTACTGAGCCAGTGCTGAGCCAGTATTGAGCCAGTACTGAGCCAGTGCTGAACCAGATCTCAGCCAGAAGAGAGCCAGTACTCATGTAGAACAGAGCCAGTACTGAGCAAGTACTGAACCAGTGCTCAGTTAGTATTCAGCCAAAACAGAGCCAGTGCTGAGCCAGTATGTTTCCTACCGGCTGTGAGATGAGACGACAGTTGTCATTTAATGTGCCGGAGATGCCCCAGCCGTAAGTGTGAATGCCGCGCGTCAAGATACGGAGCGAAGTGACTGCGAGGCTCTCGCACTTCCCACGAAGGTTTCCGCCGTTTGGAACGAACATTTGCATAACGTTACCAGCAAGCACTTAACCCAGTACTGACTGGCAATTATTTTTTAGGGATTACAATTTAATTCTAAATGGAGTGAAAATGCAAGAGCAATTGCAGACACTTCACACAATTAGGAGTCTTGCGAAAACAGACGGTATTAATAATTATGAGGGCGAGTTAAGACATTCATTAAACTTATAGCCTATTTTGGGGCCGACTTAAAATCCGTAATTACTGCATTTGCCTCTTCCCTTGAGTATATATTTGTTTAAATATTAATGGGATGATATCATGGCACAGTGGTGCAATGGTTAGCGCACTCGACATTTCGAGGTTGGGGGCTTTGGTCGATCTCCGTGCATGGTCGTCGAAAGAATGGGGCACGATTCGATGAGAATCGCTCTCAAGAGCTATTCCTTTGAAATAGCAGTGTCGAGCATTCCTCCTCTCTCTTTCACGACGCTTCACCTCGAGCATTGGGGGCATCATCAGGCTTCTGAATAGTTGAGCTGAAAGATATTGTTTTCTCTTCAGGTTTTCACGATGCCTCCAATGTGGGTGGCGAAACGTCGCGTTGGAGAGAAGTGGAACGCTCGACACGGCCAACCCGAAAGAGCAGCTCTTGAGAGCATTTCCCATCACACATCGATCCATGCAAATTTACATCGATGCTTA
>JAZEWU010000015.1:8360162-8373241 GCA_036362915.1 Geotria australis
ACACGGCCGGCGATTTATTAGTGGAAAATGTTTATCGCTGGCTTCGACATATTCTCACTACCCCCCCCCCAGTATGTCATCATCACGAGCTCTTGTCTATACCTCAATATCTCGATGGAAGAAGACCTCCCCACGCCCTCGTGGCCCCGCAGTGATACAATCCGTCTCAGTCGGGCGCGCGGACCCATCTCCCGCAGATAAATAGTGGCTTTGGGGGAATAACGATAAAAGTTAACACTTGACAAAAAACATTCAAAGGTGCAGACCTGCAATTGCTTGCTGTCGCGGATGGGTCTCCACTAGAGGGAGCGCCAGGTGGCCCCTTTCAGAGGTGGCAGCCCGAATAGATAAATATATGTTAATTATTACGGCAGAAAAAATACCCAGTGAGCTTGCAAGCTCTTTACGGGATTCCTGCGCCACAACAAACATGCGAATTGACAAAAATAAGAAGAAATTTATACAAATTGTAATTTGTGGCCCCCGGTGCCACACAGGGCACCGCGGGGAATTTAGTCCACAGGCCAGTAAACCTATGGAGCATGTCTTTTGAGTGTGGGGGGAAACCGGAGTGCCGGGCAAACAAATCCCAGGCAGAGAACGTGCAAACTCCACACGGAAGGATCTTGTTCATATTCGTGCACTCCCATGCAATCGGTCATATGCACATACGTCGTGTGCACACCGGTCCTGGAGCGAGCCGCATCCGACAACCTCTGGCGAACCTCGGCGCATCCTCGTCCCTGGCCATCAGCTTGGTTTCGATGAACTCCGGGCTCGCCGCGGAACACGAGAGCCCGGGACGCAGCTATTCATCACGTTTTGGTTGCAGGCAAAGCCCATTAACCCCAAGCAAAACAAAGTTAGTCCAGGATCGCAGCATCTTTCACGAGTCTGCAATTACACGAACCACTTCCACCCCCCCCCCCCTTAAAGGAAAACTACGGCCTCTTGTTTCACTTGTTTTACGCGCCGTAACTTTCTCGGAATAACGGTGGCACTCTCGTGCGCCCCGCGACACGGAGGAGACAGAAGCAATCGCCCGCCACCTCGCCGAGTGGCCCCCGAGACCGCTGCTTCTCAACCAGCTCGTGCGGCAGCATCTGCGCTTCATACAAATGAGAGCTTAATAATAATCAATCCATCCATTTTCAGAAACCGCTTAATCCTGTACAGGTTCGCGGTGAGTCGGAGCCTATCCCGGCAGACACAGGCCGCAAGGCAGGGGAACACCGAGGATGGGACGCCAGTCCATCGCTGGGCGCCAGGGGAAATTTAATCAGTACGCCAATTAACCCGGTAGCATTTCTTTGGACGGTGGGAGTAAACCGGAGTGCCCGCCGAAAACCCACGCGGACACGGGGAGAACATGGAAACTCCACACAGAAAGGGCCCCGTGCCGAGATTCGAACCCCACGCAGAACGGGGTGGAAAAGCACAAACTCCACACAGACTGATCAAATGAGCACGTGTGCATGTGGCTATACCAGCGTAGTGGATGTTAGTGTCACTTTCAGCCAAAGTGGCTTATGTGAAAAATATCAAAAACTCCGTAGCTTTTGTCAAAGGATAGCGCTGCTCTATCCTTTGCGACGTTTCACCTCCCACGTCGGAGGCAATATCAGGAGGCTGACGATCCCGACCAACTCAGCTATGGAGAGTAATTCTCAGCAAGGCAAACCTCGGTCGGGGATCATCGAAACGCTACACACGTGGCCGTGCCGTGACTTGCTCACTCCCCGGCTGGCAGCAGGACCTCTGCTTGGCTTCGATTACACCCCGGCAGCTCCTTCACGCGGGAACGGTGTTGCGAATCTATTTATTTATTTCACCTGGAGATTACCGCTCTGAACCCGATTGACTGGCCACTGAAAATAAGAGGGCCCCCTTGTCAAGGCGAATTCGACACCGCCAATTTTGTCGACGGGCCCCGCGGCACTTGATATGAAGATCCTGCCTGGAGAACCACCCGTGTCTCTACCGCCCGCCCACCCACTCAAGGTGGCTGCTCGGGCACCGCGCGTCCCCCGCGCCCTCCAAAAAACACAGCCAACCTTGACAGAGGCCCTTTGACACCGGGACAAATCTCCGGAGCGGTTACTACCCCCCCCCCCGCGCGAGGGTTACCGCGACCTTAGCCGGGCCCTCCGATCGGCGGGGTCATGGGGGCCGTTACCCCCCTCACCCCACCCACACCGCTACCGCGGAGGCACGGTTAGCACGCCCGGGTTGGAAAAAATCCTTCCTACAGCGTGGACCAGATGTTGGGTGACACCCGCCCCTAGCCCCTACGCGCCCCTCTTCCGGTTAATTCTCACAGAAATGTAAGATTATTTATACACCGACGGGTGTGTAATGCAATGCAAAGCGGTTGCAAATGACAAGTGGTAAACTTTAATGAGCTGATATAAATAAGGGGTTATTTGAAACGGAAATTAATGAGTAATAGGAAACAGAAAATGTTTGGGGTCAGTTAAATGGGGGGGTCACAATACATCTGGACCATGCCATTAAACAAAGGGCCATTGCCAGAAACCTATCTCGCTATACTTATTTATCTATTTATTTACTTTCGGGACATACACACAAGGCGGTGTTGACGAACGCGTTGACTGTGTTAACCTTGCGATCCAGTGGTTGCCCCAGAGCGATTCCATCTCCCGGCGCGGCAGTCGAACACCGTGTGCACGATGCTCGACTCCCAGCCCGACCATGAAAACAACGTGTCGAGTGGTTCCTTCTTTCCCCCTCGCGACGTTTCGTCCCCCCCCGCCCCCGTCGGAGGCGTCGTCAGGCTTTCATAAAGCCTCCAGCGTGGGAGGCGTAACGTCGCAAAGGAGCGAAGAGGAACGCCCGACACGGCTATCCCGAAAGAACATCTACGGAGAGCGATTCTCACACGCCGAGCCGCGACAGACATTTGATGCGGACAGAAAACAACGGCTGCATTTGAAGCGGCTGCAAAACCTTAAGTGTTAAATGGGCAACTTTCCTAAATCCCCCCCCCGCCCCCGCCGTGGCACCCGCAGGCTCCGTCCACCCAGCAGTGTAAATGGGCCGTTGTTGCTGTCAGCCTGTAATTTCCCGCTGCCGAGCCAAGGCTCCTCGTGTTATCTCCCCATCGTTTGATTTCATCAAGCCGACGTTCCTGGGGCTGTCTTCCTCAGTGTCCATCCCCGCCGCCGTCACTCCCACGCCGGCTCGCGCTACGAACCCGGCGAACCGAGTTCGATTCCCGCTCACGCCCCAAGATGAGTGGCGAACGTGTGAACCGGTCCTGGGCCACCCCTCAACCGAGAAATAAATTAGTCGCTATTGTAGAGTGGTCAACGTCATCACACTCGGGCGCCCTTCTGTGTGGAGTTTGTGTGTTCTCTCCCCCTGTTCTGCGTGGGTGTCCTCCGTGTTCTCCGGTTTCCTCCCACAACTTAAAAAAAACACTCGTTAATTATTTGGCCGATAACATTATAATATATAGGAAGCAGTGTATGGCAATATGGCGCCGGGAAAACCGCCTGGCTGCCTCCTCCACCTCTCTGCTCTTTCCTCGCGCCTCTGAGTCGTTCTCTCGTCGAATGAGTACCTTCGAATGAGTACCTTCGACAGTGAAGAGGAGGCCTAAGCTACCCTTTCTGGAACCCTCCAGAGCCCTCTATAGAGATAGATAGCTATAGATAGATGTGCATTATTAAAGCAGAAAAAACACCCATTTAGCTTTCAAGATGTTTACACGATCCCTGCATTGACACAACCAAACACTGCGTCTTTACACGTGGAGACCGTCCCTCTGGTGGTCTAGCAGAGGCCGTATCTAGCAGCAGTGACGTGACCGAGTAACTGCAGCGCGGCGCCTTTACACGTTTCTTATCCCGTGGAAAGAGAGAGGGAGAGAGAGAGTTGAGTCGCCGGACGGGATGCAATTTAGTTCTTTTCAGCCTCTTCTTCTTCTTCTTTCCCGCAGTAGGCAATTCCTGAATGTCTGAACGCATTTGCCTCCCTCGTAACGGCCCACTCGCGAGCCACTTTGTCCGCCGTGACGTGGCGCCGAGCCTCCGTGTCTGGCCGCCCGCTTTCGGACTGAATCAAGGTGGATGTCACCTGGCGGAGGCGAACCTCCCGGCTTTATTGGCCGCAGAGCCGGCGACTCCAAATGCTAGGCGCTGGCACGCGCCCCTCATGCGCGTACGATGTTCACGGTGAATATATATTGCGTCTGAATGGGGCCGCAGTGCAAGATGATGTAGGTACACCGTTTGCATGTTAATGTTACGGGGAAAATGGTTTGGTTCGGTTGTAGGTCTCTGTAGCAGCCCTATGGATACGTATAAGTGGGTGAAAAAAATACCATTTTTGAACGCGCACGTATTCAATTTCGAAGGTTTTCACTCAAATAGAAAAGGACGCGGAGGCGCGCGGAAACTGCAGAGTCGGGCAGGCGGGAAGGCAGCCACGCGTCAGCCGGCGCCAACATTTTCCAGACACTGCGTCCGATTTATTTTGACGCTATCCACGCGCTGGATTGCGACACACGAAGGCTTGCTAAAGACACGCACACACACACGCGCGCACTGGGGCAGAAGGCGGTATGCAAATTGCAATTATCTCGTTGGGTATCAGTGACCGCCTATTGATTGCAATCCTGTGCAGTGAGCAGCAATTCAAATTAACAATGCAAAACCTTCCCCACATCCTAAGTCGGAAAAGCCGCGACACATGTTCATCCGACGCCGCCGTCGTCTTTCGAGAGCGTCTCACATTCTCTCCCAGATTCCGCCGGATTCACAAGAATGTCACTGTTGTTACCGCATCAATAACCGAAGTAATTTTAATTTTAAAAGAGCCCTGGTTTTTTGTGCGTATGTGTGTGTAATTTATGCAACGTCGCTTAGAAGTTTGGTCAGTCGCGTAAAGGTTGGCGCCGTCACCGTGTAATCAATGACAAAAAAAGGTTAACATCGCGAGAATGGGAGGCGCAATAAGACCCACAGCCCTCTCATCAGATACGCTCATTTTGGGGAATACAGAATAGATGGTTGAACTAATTGTGGGAAATTTGCTTCGTGACTCGCACGGTCTCGTGGATATGGTGCACTGGGTGTCGCATGGACAGACAGGACCCAACGTCGGGGGAGATTTGGCCTCCTCTCGCCCACCCCCCGATCCCCTCCCCCTCCCTCCCGAGCCGACCCCCCCGCCCCCTCACACTTTTCCCCCAAACATGTATATTGTTGGCTATGCGCCGCACCCATCTCTTCAAATATCCCGTTGCCATTGTCCGGAGACCACCTTTGCCCTGACCTACATAATACAACCTAATTATATCATCGTCTTCATTTATTATAAATCCTCTGCGAAGTGAATCCCCCCCAAAACAGGTGCCGTCTGTAACAATCCACCCAGTGATAATAATAATAATAGCATTTATATAGCGCCTTTCACCCGAGGGTCACAAAGCGCTGCACAAAGCTGCAGAGAGAACGATATGTCAACAACGACAGAGCACGGAAAATCAGATGCTACAATCCACCGAGAAACGCTACAATCCATACAGCAATGGGAAAATCCTTCCAGCAATGTAACATTCAACGCCGCAAGGCTATAATCCACCCAGCCATGCTACGATTTACCCAGCAATGCTACAATCCACCAGCAATGTAACAATCTACCCAGAAATGTAACCATCCATCCAACAATGCTATGATCGTCTCAACAATGTTATAAACCACCCAGCAATGTTGCAATCCACCAAAAGATGCTTCAATACACCCATCAATTGTACAATCCACCCAGCAAGGTTGCAATCCACCCAGCACCTGCACATGAGCGGACGGTATAGCTCCATCTCCTCGGAAGATGCCCTGGCAGGACGCACCAATTGCCACGATATGCATTGCGTGCACGCATTTTATTGTTCAATTCCTCATGTTGAACAAAGTCCAAATTGAAACATAGTTTATTCTCAGCAACGAAATAAGATGGTTGACGATGCTAACCACAACATCGCATCATCATGCACGCCCCGTCATTTGGTATTTACCATATGGGTCAGCTTGATATTGACTCCACAAACTATCATGGAAACAAATTGCTTGTACATTTTTGGATGCTCGGTACAGATGTACCCCCCTTCCCAAACGCCCCCCCACCTCCCGGTCACACCACCCCCGCCCCCCGTCTGTGGAGGAATCCGGGCAGCGATGCGGCGATCAGAAGCACTGTGTGTCCGTATGTCCTGGAAACCGCTGAAACGTAGCGCCAACGTTCCCCGGATTCAGCAAAATTAAACCGTTAAAAGGGAAATAAAACAGGACACAAATCCCCACCGCGTCCACATCCACGCAGGGCTTGAAACAAACAAAACAAAGAGAAACCTGACAATCGGTGAGGTGCGTGTTGGAGTAAACAAGCAAATGCATAACATATATTGCAGCAGCAGCAGCCTCCTTTTGTTTAAAGTTCACGTGATTATAACGGTATCAGCGTTTTGCCATTACCCCCACAGATGACGCTGCAGGAGGACAT
Organism: Geotria australis; assembly: GCA_036362915.1. Classification (NCBI taxonomy): domain Eukaryota; kingdom Metazoa; phylum Chordata; class Hyperoartia; order Petromyzontiformes; family Geotriidae; genus Geotria; species Geotria australis. The sequence continues at coordinate 8,366,685 of JAZEWU010000015.1, forward strand.
TCCGGCCACTAATGACCTGGAGGACATGAAAATCCTATTTCCCCATTCACGTCCCATTAATGCCTGGCCATTAAACGATCTGCTGGTCTGTATCGCGCGCTCGCCGCGGAATAGGCGGAGGCATTCTGCGCATTCTCCGCGACACAATAAAACTAATAAATTGCTCCCTTTGTCTCTGAAATGAAGACGGCAGAGACCATCGCTCTGGGTGCAAAATATTGACCGCAAGATGTGAGAGGGGGAGTTCCAACCGTGTGGCGAGCGGGGCCGCGGCGCGCCGGCCGCCGCTCGAGAAACGATATTTGTTACCGCCGCCGGCGAGACGCGCTCTGAATGCCAAGCGGAGGCCGGAGCACCGCTCTGGAAGAGGAGGTGACTCGGCCGAGGCGGTCCTCTCAAACAACCGCTCCTGTGGCAACATCCCGGCTCGGGCGCCTTTCTGTGTGGAGTGTGCATGTTCTCCCCCGTGTCCGCGTGGGTTTTAGCCGGGCACTCCGGTTTCCCCCCCACAGTCCAAAGATATGCTGCTGCATAGGTTAATTGGCCTGCTGACTAAATTGCGCCTCCGAGTCATTCGCTCCTCGAACGAATACATGCCGTTCTTTCCACAGCTCTGTGCAGCGCTTTGTGACCCTCGGGTGAAAGGCGCTCTATAAATGCTATTATTATTATTATGTACCTTTCACACTGAACGAACACCGTGCCACGCGTTTATAAATCATACATTCTAAATTTGTATTTTTTTATTTACATATTTGCATTATTTCTGTATTTGCATCAATGCGGTTGCATGCTTGGCATCATCGGACACGCCGCGCGGGAGGAAGGGTGTGGGGGGGATGTAAAGCAGTCCCCAGACTCCGTCTCAAACTTAATTCACGTCGCGGACACGGCAACAGGGATTGTGGCGCCTCATCCTCGGGTCACCTTGCAACACGGCGGTTTTCTCGAGCCGCGAGTCGGGATTACGTGTGACACAGGCGCGGGCAGAGAATGGTGGCAAGCGGCCAATAACGAGCCGGGTCGTTAGCGTCGGCGGAGGGGAGAGACGGAGGAAAGCGGCGGTAGAATTAACAGCCGACCTTGCGCGCGAAAAAAATAAATACTGTTTGCACCGATTAAAAGTAAAAAAAAAAATTACGCGTGGGCACCGTGCGATCTAAGGATTTAGTGCTAGTGTTGAAAACGTGTTAAATATTTGCCGCCGCGCGCTGTTTTCAATCGCCGCGACCCGAGAACGGAACGTGCACAGATTAAGTTGGAGCTTCCGCGGATGTTTATTGGCACCGGTTATTACCTGCAAATGCTCTGCCTTTTAGGGCAAGGCATTTAATGCGCAAGCCTTTTAGAGCATGAGTAACAATGCTGCGTGAGCGATAGCAGAATTATCCTGCACGGTATTTCTCGCGGACCAGTGGCTCCGAATGCATCTTATTATTATTTTTTTGTTTGAATGACTGAAAGAAATGAAGGCGAAAAAAACCTGCAAAATCGAGAAACGACTTTTTATTTGTATTGTTGCATATTACGGATTTGCGTTCATTAATATTAAACAACCGCCCACGGGCTATTCATTCCATTTATTACCGAGAACACCCCCCCACCCCACCCCACCAGCTTCCTCACAGAGACACGCGGGCTCGCTAGCTCTGCCGACCCGTTTGATAATTGAGAAGCCGCTTGTAAACGCGAAACCCCGCCATGCGTCTAAGCGGAGCCTCGGCCAGTAACTCGCGTCGCTGTAAACGGTGGCCCGCTGCTGTAAAACTGTCGTCGCGGCCATCATATTTAATTGCCGAGGCACGGGGAGGAGGGGAGCCGGCACGCAGCGCCGTGGCCACTTTCACGGCGGTTGTTTAATTTTACAAAGTGCTCCCCTCAATCCCTCACCTTGCACCCGAGGAGACTTTAAAGACGAGAGAATCGCTTCGGTGGAATGTTTTTTTCTTCTCTGGAGCCAAATATAATCAACTCCCCCACACCCCCGCACTGCGGGGCGGCAGCGACAAACAAACCGTGCTGTGGTATCCGATGTGGGCTGGGTGCAGATGACTCTGTACTGATGTAGGCACTGTGCACTGATGTAGGGGTCTCAGAACGCCTGGGGATGGCCCCAACGTGGTAGGTGATAGGTCGCGAAGGAGAGAGGGAACTCGATACGGCTATCGTAAAAAGAGCAGTTTGGGAAGCAATTCTCAAACCATCCATTGTTAGAAACCGCTTAATCCTGTACAGGTTAAGCCGGAGCCTATCCCGGTAGACACAGGGCATAAGGCAGGGCTATACCCATGATTGGACGCCAGTCCATCACAGGGTACCAGGGGCAATTTAGTCCGCAGGCCAATTAACCGCATTGTTTTATTTTCTTCTGCTAGTGTGTGTGTATATACAGGTCGGGCCAGAATTATCTGGCACATTTTACACTACATTAGACGTAAATATGTCAGTTGTTTGTGGCCAACCCTGTATATAAATGTATCTACCATATATATATAAATGTGTCTATATATAATAGAGCAAGTGTGTTGTGTGCGTGTGTCCGCACCAAGGGAACCGCGTTGAAATCCTTCATCATTCATAACCGCGAATTGTATCTGCACAACACCAAGCTTCTGATGTCTTATTTCAGCTTTACTTCCCACATATTGATTACCCCTCTGAAACGTTTACACTATTTCAGTTATAAATTCCCACTTTTGCAGCAGTGCCATCACCCCTCTTAAGCACTCCTCCGCCTTTATTCAGGAAGAAATCCAGGTCAAAGCAGTAACGTCAGCAGAAAACGCCAGCAACAAGAGACGTCAGAAGAACGTGTTACACGCTTGGAACAAGATCGCCGTAGGGCGGGTACTCTGCTCGGATATTTGTGTGAGGAGTTTGTGGGTTTCCTCCGGGTTCTCCAGTAGCATCCCAAAACGAAAACAAAACACCTATTAATAAACGTGACGATTATCATCATAATATACGGGACGCAGTGTCTGGCGGGTTAGCGCCAAATGTCCTGCGTGGCTGCCTTGAGGGAAGAAACTGGAGAACCCGGATTAAACCCACGCAGAACAGGGGGAGAGAACACACTAACCTCCACACAGAAAAGCCCCCGAGGCGGAAATCGAACCGCTTAGGACAAGAGGCGCAGAAATTACCACTGCGACACCCTGCCCCCCTAACATATAGTTATGCTATTTCGCGTTCTGCAGTTTCCAGCCATATGCCAATTATTGAATTAGCAGAACATCCCAACGCCGGGCCCTCGTGAAACAAACAACATCCTTGAGACTCACCGACACTCACCCGGGTAAATAATTGCTTTGGTATAATTGTAATTATCTTGCATTGTCTCGAGATACTGCACAGGCTTGCGACTTTTATTTTTCATCTCTCGGTAATTAATTCCACTTGCTGTTGTCATTATTGCTTGGCTCTGGTTTTTTTGCTGTGCAAGTGAAGTATGAAAACGTGGCATATGTTTCATTTACATAAGCGCCACCCTGGCCAGCGACGGCATAAGCATATTCCTACTTAAAATACAATTTCAGCGGTAAGCCCTGTGAGCTGTTTCAATCATTTGACTAACAGTAAAGGAAGCCTGCCAAGTTTTGCAGAGAAAGCTGTGGGGGTTGGAATGGGCGACGATTTGAGATTCAAACGATGGATTTTGTCCGAGTGCAGGAATCGGGAAGAGCCACGCGGTCAAAGGAAGAGAAGTGGATTTTAAAGGAAGTAAGACTCTATCCTCTCTCTCTCTCTCTCCTCACTTCTCGTGTGCCCCATTTGCAGAACTAATGAGGCTCTCTAGCTGAAAACCATTTCCCCTCCCGGACCAGAGAACATGGAAATATGCTGCGGAAACCTGGTCCGATTAGACTTTAAATGAACCCGCATCTAATTGGAAGCAATGATGTTCCGGGCGTGTAACGCCCCTGCCAGAAGTAGGAAGCAACGTCTAGCCAACGAGGGAGCGTTTTGAGTGCGGAACGCTAAATATCAATGCCCCCTTTATTTGAGAAACCGGAAAAGCGATTAATTGCTTGACGCGCCCACCCATAGGTAATAATGACATTTGAACGAGGAGGGTGTAAAATAAAATAAAACATAAATATAACGCTTTAAGCGCGCGTGACTCTTTTAACCTCCACCTGAAAAGTTTGGCCATATTAAATAACGTAGTGCTCCGTGTGCCAGACTTTACAACTCCAGGCCTGACATTTATTTATGAGACGCCCGTCGGTTCACACGGCAGCGCCACCCCCACTCCCCGTGGCGGAACCCCTGCCTCATAAATACAAACTTTACCTCCCTCCCCCTTCTCACATAACATGACATCCCGTCCTTCATTTTTTGTGTGTTTTATGCAATATTTCTGCTGCGGTTTTTTTTTTATGCAGGAAGATGTATGTACGGGGAAAAAAATGTGTGCCTTGCAAGAGATTTGGTATTCGAAGAGCGACGTGGCAGAGGACAGTGCCACCCCAACCCTCCCCCTACCAATGCCACCTTCCTATTCTGCCGCCTCAGAATAGGAAGGAAGGGCCTTGGTTTGATCCACAGCTCGGGTGCCGCCTTTCCGTGTAAAGAACAGATCTGAACAGCCGTGTCGACAGAGAGGACAGACTAGGCACTGCATAGAACCAGCAGAGTGGACAGACTGGGCACTTACTAGAATAATAATTACACCGTATAACGCGCCGCGCATATTCACTGAACGTAGAAGATGTTAATTCGAAGAGAAAATGACTCAGCGGCGCGCGGGTGTTACCACTGCACCAGCACCCTCCCACGCAGAGGGGACAGACTGGGGCACTAACTAGAAGTCAGGAAAGATGACCCTGGGTTTGGGGCGTAATGACGCGTCGTGTAGAGGGCAGTGGCGGAGTTAACGAGTTGCGGAGTCGCGCGTCTCAAACATTCCAGCGGGCACGGCGCACGGATGAGGATGCTCGTGGCCAGTGGCACACGCGCCGTGGGGACGTCAACGCAGACGAGTGGCGAACTGACGATGCCTCCGAGGTGGGAGGCAACACGTCGCGAAGGACAGAGGAGGAACACTCGACACGGCTATCACGAAAAAGCAGCTACGGAGGAGCGCTTCTCATACGGCGAGCAGTGAAAACCTAAATCGTCACAAACGGCAGCTGTTGTTGTGGTCGCTGAGATTAATAATAATTATTTTACATTTATAACGCGCACATATTCATTCACTGTGGAAGGTATTCGTTCGACAAGAGAACGACTCAGATTGCGGGTCCATCTCTCTCCCCTACACGGGGTCCTCGTTCTCAAACAGATGCTGTCACCCACGCTCGGCTGATCAGCACGGCTTGTTTTTTGCCGAGTCACGAATTCGGATGCTTTTTTTTCTCAGTATTCATCCATCGTAAAGTTGCACGATGAGTGCTGTCTGCAATATTTCTGCTGCTGCCAGTGACATCACCAAATAGTTTGCGTTATAAATGACGAATATATTTTCACATTTTTCATCCCCCTCCTACACTGCATATTTGTATCCCGTTGCATTTTAGGCATCGCGTCACGGGACAGAGAATCTCTCAGCATCACTCCGTGGAGCGGTGCGACCCATCATCCAACACAGAGCAGCCCACAGAAGTGGATATCACAGAGCTACCTCTGAGACCAATTCATCTCTACTCTACTAGAGTAATTCCCCCCCCCGCTCGGCATATGAGAGTGAGATTTGTTGCATAACCACTTTTGGCGGCACGGTGGCGCGGTGAGTAGCGCTGCCACCTCACACCAAGAAGGGCGCTGGGTTCGATTCCCGGCTCGGGTGCCTTTCTGTGTGGCGTTTGCATGTTCTCCCCATGTCCACGTGGGTTTTCCCCAAGTCCTCCAGTTTCCTCCCACAATCCAAAGACACGCTGTTCCTGCTGCCTAGGCCAATTGTCCTGCTGATTAAATTGTCCCCGTACGCGGAGATGGACTTGCGTCTCATACGGTGTATATCCCTGCATTGCGCCTTGCATCTGCCGGGATAGCCCCCCAACCGCCCCCCCCGCCCCCAACGACCCTATACAGGATTAAGCGACTACCGTACATGAATGAATGAAACAACACTGGAAACTTAAATAATAATAATAATAATAGCGTTTTATATAGCGCCTTTCACCCGAGGGTCACAAAGCGCTGCACAAGGGCCGCGAAGAGAACGGCATGTCAACACTGAAACATAAATAAATAAAAACCAAAGCAACAAAAACAAATTATTAAGGCTGCTTCGAATATACTGAAAAGTCGTGAGACTGGCAATCTTAAAAGCGGCAAAAATCTGCCAGCGTCCCCTAAGATGGCCGTCACTTCCTTAAAGACAAACACGGAGGGAGACAGGGAGGGAGGGGGAGACACAGGGACACAGAGACAGGAAGACAGACAGACAGACACGAGGGGGGAAACAATGCCAATCCAAATCAAGCAATCAACAATGAAGCACAAGAACACACACATAGACACACGCAACAGCAAAGAAAACAAACCGCAGCCACCCACAACAACAAAAACACAATTAAACTTAACTCAACGCCACACTCCTGAGGGGAAATGTG
>JAZEWU010000015.1:8412571-8424666 GCA_036362915.1 Geotria australis
CCCCGCCCAATCTGGATCGTAAGATTATTGTGCTGGAGAAATCGTGTGTTCCAATGACCCTTGAGCTATGTCACGCGGCGTCTAGTCACCCTGCTAGAGTCTCCCTTGGTGAACAGGTCTGGATTCTAGCACTCTTGCTAGGGTCTCCCTGGGTCAACAGGTCTGGGGGTAGATTCCAGACAAATAACGATCGAAGACCCTCCGACTAAAGGAGGTTGGCGTCAGGAAGGGCATCGCGCCGTAACGTTCTGCCCCAACGCCCCTACCATCGGGGGGCAACCGGCCGACCCGAGTCAACCCGGACATCAGCCGTTTACACCGATAGCAACAACTGACGATCGCCGATGATGCTGATGATTCACAAATCTACACATCCATCCATGTTCTGAAACCGCTTAATCCTGTACAGGGTCACGGTGAGACGGAGCCTATCTCGGCAGACACAGGGCGCAAGGCAGGGGGATACCGAGGATGGGACGCCAGTCCATCGCAGGGCACCTGGGGCAATTTTACTCAGTAGGCCAATTAACCAGGCAGCATGTCTTTGGACGGTGGGAGGAAACCGGAGTGCCCTGCGAAAACCCACGCAGACACATGCAAACTCCACACAGAAAGGCCCCCGAGCCGGGATTCGAACTCGGGATCCTTCTTGCTGTGAGGCGGCAGCGCTACTCACCACGCCACCGTGCCGCGCTGATGCTGATGATTCACAAATCGAAATGCAAAATCTCCCCGGGCAATGTGCAATCACTGCGGTCACGCGGAACCGACCGGGGCGCGTAGAACACGGGCTCAACGCGCTCGTCACAAACACGGAGGAGGACAAGGACGAGCAGGAGGAGACGTCATCACGGTGATTGGCCGCTCCGCTACTCGCGGCGCAATCTCCTGGCTAATCAACCGCCGCGGTGTCAATCATAGACGTTGCTCTCCATCGACGTCAGTCAACACAGCCGTGGCGCGGTTGCTTTTGTGTGTTGTTTCCGCTCGTGCGGTGCGCCGCGAGACGTGAAGCCTACGATCTGTTGGCGGTCGAGACTAGCGATGGAGCGGTGGGCTAAGGAGGGAAACCACTGCGGAGACGGAGTGATGAAAGCAGCCGGTAGGCAGGAGCGACACGGGTGCTCTGTGGGCTCCCGCTGGAGATGAGAGCCAGGGGGAGAGACAGTTTGACTTGACTTTGACATCTGGAGACGGTATTTGAAGTGCTTCTGGCCTTTGGCTGGAGGTGGTATGAGTGAGTGTGTGCCCTGTCTTTGTGTTGATGACTGGTGGTCCACATGACTATACCAGGACTCTGCAGAGTAACCGGAGTCGTGGCACAGCGGTTAGCACACTGCACTACGAACCTAGCAGAAATTAATTGGCTGAAACGCAGCAAAAACTCAATGGAGAACCCTCTTTAAAAAAAAATAATTGGATTCACTCAGCGGTGGGAGATTCATCCAGCAGTGGATGGGCAAAGGTCTGTAAATTATCATCATTGAGAGACAATTACTCTGGCTCTTTCAATGATGCTTATAAGCACCATTGCACAGGGAAGCGCGCTTCTCTCGCGAGATTAAGCAGTCAGCCCGTTCGTTAATGAACCTCACAGCCAAGTGATATTCAATTGTTATTTATTTTAACACACACGGCACAGTGCATTATTGGTAGTCAATGACGCCCGGACCAATAGCGCAGTGAGTGTCTCTGTCACTGATGTCCGTTGCCTCTAAGGGATGTTCACGTAATGACTACAAGCTCACTTGCTCGAGCTGAGCAAGTGACCAACAACATCCACTCGCAACAAAACCCTCGCTCTTCAGCTGCAGCAATAGTGGCAGTAGCAGCAAAACAATTAACCTATGCAGCAGCATGTCTTTGGACTGTGGGAGGAAACTGGTGTAACCTGGGGTCACCCCACGTGGACACGGGGAGAACGTGCAAACTCTGCACAGAACGGCCCCCGAGCTGGGAATCGAACCCCGGAGCATTCTGACTGTGAGGCGGCAGCGCTACTCACCGCTACGCCACCGTGCCAGTTTGTGGCAGACGCGAGTTGCAGGGTTTATCACCTTGCACTAACACAATAGCAATACAGCGCATTCTATTGGCAAGGAGATGTAAGAAAATGATTCATGCAGAACGCGTCATTCGTGTCTGTCGCGTCCCAGCAGTGGGAAGCAAACGCAATTATACGACGGGAGTCTTGGATCGGGTTCACGATTGAGTTTTGTGTAAAATTGCGCGACGGTGCAGCGACTGTGCAGCTTCCCACCCGCGCTGCAGCTCCGACCTATTGCTGAAAACATGATGAACGCGAGGCTCACTCGCTGTTTACAGCCCTGAATGAGCCATCGGTGAAAATTCCACAAACCGTTGGTGACTTCCCCAAAGAGGCGGTTGCTCATTTTGTACTCATGTAGGTTTCCACTCGGAACTCAGGACGCCTGAGGATGCCTCCAACGTCGGAGGCGAAACGTCGCGAAGGGGAAAGAGGGAGCACTCAGTGACACGGCTATCCCGATAGAACAGCTTTGAAAGGTTGATAATTTTACTGATGTGGGTTTTCACGGTTCGATTCATGACGGTTGCTCTTCAGAGCTGTTCTTTGGCGTAACCGTGTCGAGCGATATCGCTCTCTTCCTCGCAACGTTTCGCCTCCCACATTGGATAATGCTTCCAACGTGGTTTGGCAAAACGTCGCGAAAGAGGGAGGGAGGTTGCAGCTCATTTTATCAGTCCCAGAGTGATGACGGGTGACGTCAACCCCAAACCAAGATTTGAACTCACAACCTTTTCGACTGTGAGGCGCTCCCACGGAGCCACAACCTGGCCTTAGGTGTGTATATCTGCACACACTGTGATGTGCTCTCCGGCTGAGTCTCTACGACAGATATCTCCAATTGTTTAGCGAATCATTACGTGTCTATTCATAATCCGCAGACTTGCCCCGGGCCGGGCGCCGGGTTCAAGTCTAACCGAGGGCGACAGGCGATGGGATTCATTTTCTCTTAACGCAGCAAAGCCGCGGGGCCCGTTACCCACCAGCTATGAGTGGCAAGATTTAAAAAAAATAATCACTTATCTCTCTCTCTCTCCACCATTCCATCCTCGCTAAGCCTTCTCACGGACTCGAAGAACTGTTTTCAACAACAAATGCTCTTCTGTGTTGGATTCCGCGCTCGTGCAAAATAGTTCTGCGGTGTGTTCCCGGTTGTACCGCCTGTTGTTTGGCAGCGTCCGACGTTTCGCGCCATAGGCACGGGTGGACTTTGGTGGAGATGCCGCGAACGCGGCTCCCAGAGGGAACAACCCAGCGGGAACGCCGTCCCTACAGTAAATATATCACGTTTCATAAATGTCTGATATGATATTCTAGCAGCGGCGATTCCTGGCTATTTATGTAATGCACGCCACCATACCGAACCACAATAACGTAGGATTTATAATCGATATTATTATTATTTTTTCGTAATAGATTATACCGTTATATGGCAGCTATTGTTAATGTACGACATTGTGCTGATGTAGGTTTTCACGGCTATTCGCTTCCCAATGAGGCTGTCTGGCCTGCGCTCAATCAGCACCAATAATACAGCAACCACAGCGGCACCATTCACAACGTATAGGCACCGACACCGGCAAGCACGTGGCATGTTGTCAACAATGAGAGGACGAGTGCCGCAAACAACAAACCGTAATTAGAGAACATTACGCTCATGTTCCGACGAGCAGAAAAACCCATTATATTCGCGCCACTTGACGGACGTCAAGCAAACGCTGCGGCTGCATACGCACAACAGTTTAGCAAATAAAGACCAACGTAACGGGAGTATGTCATCAATCCCCTCACCAAGTGACGCACAGTATTGTTTGGACAAGCTGTGCCACGGAGGGGGGGGGCGGGGGGGGGGATTAGCTGGACTTTTACTGCGTCCCACGGCATCTCTTGCCATCATAGTTATCAGTCCCGGATAAATCACGCGGTCAGGGTGAGCCAGAACCTATCCGGCCAGAAACAGGGTGCAAGGAAGGGATATGCCCACGATGGGACGTCAGTCCATCTGAAGGCACCAGAGCTGAGAATCGAACCAGGGGGTTCTTGCTGTGAGGCGTCAGCGCTACTCACTACGCACCCGTACCGTCCGGCCATCGCAGGAATCCCGCTTCCAGAGCTTGCAAGCTCACGGGGTATCTTCTGCCGTAATCACCCGTGATAGCCCCTATCGGGCGACACGGGAGCCCCCGAGCCTATTCCCACCGTGCGAACGCCACACGGAGAGGCGACATCAACCGGCGCTCGCCAAACCCGCGCAGCCGCGAGCCGAGTCATTCAATTTGACGCAAATCAGCGGATGAAAACGAGGCAACGCCTCCGACTGATTACCGCTTCTGATTACACCGCGTGCCGTTACACAATCAGGAAATCAGCGAACGACGGTGCATATCGCTGGCGCGCCACGCGTAGCCCTGATCGTGCGACACGTGTCGCTTCCCGACCCCCCACCTGCGTCGCGCGCACCTAGGGGACGCACGCGGTCGCGGGAGGAACGCCCGTGGTCGTGCAGGAGAGACGCGTCGACAGAGAAGACCAATAAACAGGGCCTCGACAGCTACGACTTGATTTAATTCCACTCGGGAAAGCGATGGATTGTACTAATAAACGCACGTGCGAGAGCCCGGACTAGATTGCTACGGTTCAACGCTCTCATCAAATAAAGCAAAGCTGAAGCCGTTGGCAATTCGAAGAGGGAGGGCGCTGGTGGTTAGTAAGCAAGATTGGGCCGCACGTGGCTCACATCAGCCCAGCTGACACACACGCCACAGGCGTGGCAACTGCTTTTCATTACGACTCATAATAATGATACCGATGATGATGATGGTGGTGGCGATAGTGTTTTGCTTATTCATACGCTCTTGCAGGATTCTCCTGCGGCAATGGGGATGTTTGTCCAGTGCCGGTAATGAGTTGGCAAGCGGGGAGAAAATCTGCAGAGCACCGTCACGGTGAGACGGACCTTCGCGGCTGCCTTGTGCTGGCCTGGGCCTGGCCAGTGACAGTCGCTGGCAGATTGGGATGTCCGTTACATTCGGGGTTCCGGCGGCGTTGATGAATTTCACGGAGGACCAGGCGTATGGGCAATGTGCCACCCCAAGGAGCCCCCGGTCAAACGCGATTGGCAGAAAACAAGGATTAGGGCAAATTCTGTCCTCGATGTGTGTATTCGCTCTGGGTACTCATTCACGGAGGGTATTCAGAAAGGTTTACCACTGGCGAGAGCTATTGTTGGTTTGTCTGCGTTGGGATGCGTGGGATGCGTGGCAGCGGGAGATGCGCGCGTCTGTGTATGGACAAAAGGTCCATACACAGATAAAGATCCCCCGTATAGTCTGTTTTGTTATGTCGCAGGAATCTCGCTTCCAGAGCCTGCAAGCTCGCTGAGGATTTTCTGCTGTAATAATAAACAAATATTTATCTATCTCACAGACTGTTGGGGCAAGTGCTGTTAGCGAACAACTATAAAGGCACGAACGGCACACCAGAGGCGTGAGTGGATAGCGCCACTCCCGGCCGCCTTTGTCTCCCTAGCGGCGATGTGTACACACACCGAGTCGACATAGGTGAAGGCCCAGGACCGTTTCTTCTAAACGTCAGCGACATTGGCCACGAGCGGGAATCGAACACTCGGCTCGCCAGATTAAAATCCGCGGCGCGCTAACCGCTGCGCCTCCGCTGCCCAAACACAAAAGGATATACACACACACAGACACACACACGCACGACATTCCCATCCCGTAGAGATGGCACGAGATAATAGTGAGCAGACGAATGTGCAGTCATTATTTCCGATAATTCATAGTTGTCACTCGGATAAGTCGGCAACAAAACATTGCTGTCATCGACATGAGGCACAAGCGCCGCGCGTACCATGGAAACGCGCTCGCAACGGCGCCACCGGCGCACAAGGAGGGAACCAAACGGACTCCGACGGTGGGGAGAAGTGCTTGCTTTCCTCACGCCGCGTGTAACTCACTCGGTCCGAGCCATTACTGTCACGCAACGCTAATTGCGGAGTTTCTGTGTATGCAAAAATATAGGAGCCGGACGGAGAGTGCGGGAGGGAGGTTTAGGTGGGGGGGAGCGTTTAGTTGGCGCCACGAATTTATTCGGTCGACGATTCGCCGATGTGTGGTTTCAGATTGTGTCGGTGTGTGTTTTCTCTCCCGAAGGAACGGTAAAGGCGCGGCCCTGAGAGTGCGTGTTCGCGACACTGCTGCTGCAAGGGCCTCCTCCACAATACAGCGCGCTGCAGGGTGGTCCGGTTGTCTTGTGACCCCCGTTTAATTCCATTAAACTTGATGTGTTTGTATACCAACGGGTGTGATTTAATGTAAGCAATTAAAACCACATTAATAATAACATATGCACGTAATTAACCAGCAATAAATACGTATGGCTTATTTAAAATCAATGAATAAGCAATGTACTGGCGTCCCATCCTCGGTGTTCCCCTGCCTTGCGCCCTGTGTCTGCCGGGATAGGCTCCGGCTCACCGCGACCCTGTACAGGATTAAGCAGTTTCTGAAAATGGATGGATAGAATAAGCAAAGGGAAAAATATGTTAGGGCTCAATTAATTGTGAGCCACAAGACATCTGGACCACCCTGGAGAGAGCCGCTGTAGAGTGGGATTTGGCCCTACACTTCCACGCCATGATGTGGGAATACCCACAATTTATCCCACCATTCACCCGACCCGCCGATTGGCGAAATGTGATGTGACTCGTTGTATACTGCTGGGTGGAAGGAGGCATTGGTGGTGGGGGAGGGCTGGGGGATTTACACAATATTAATTCCCATCGTTTAATCTGGCGCACCGAGAGATAGAACAGACGACCTTTATAAGCGCCTACCTCGAAGAGCGCAGCCAAAGCATTACATCACAGCAGCATCCCGTGTCTTTGTGAGCGAGCAGTAACGGTTTGCATTTTAAATTCTGGGCAGGTTCAAACCAGCAATGGAATGTAGTCTGTATAAGGTTTGTGTTTTCATCTTGTGTAAACACAAACCTTTCACAAGATGCCCCGTAACGTTTTAAGGGCCACGGTTTCATCGCAACAAATTGTCCGCGAGCTATTACATTCTAAAGCCGCCCTAAACCTCGATGAAATAAGGCGAGAGCCGAGGCACACGTATAATTGGTAGACCAGGGTGATACTTAAGCACACAAGAGCAAGACATGCACGGATCACAAAGACAAAATCCCCCGTATAAGCTTAACGGACTGTAGGGTCAAGTGCTGTTAGCGGGTGGCCAGCACCACGTTCCACAGCCTTCGTTTCCTCAGTGGTGATGTTTACACACCGCACCAGGTTACTCATTTGAGGCCGAGTTGACCTAGGGAAGGGCCAGGACTGGTTCAGAAAATCGACACTGGCGTTGGCCGTGAGCGGGAGTCGAACTCGAGGGGCCGTGTTCGTAGCGCACACACACACACACACGAGGGCAGGTATGTAATCTCTCATGCAATGCAACGTCGTGTCGTGTAGTAGATTAACAAGGCAGACACACAATGCACATGCATATATTGAGCAACATACGTCCAACATGCGTTCGTCTGCTCTGGGAAGTCATTAGCAGTATGGAAGCAGACGGGGAATATGTCAGAGAAAAACTCGTTTGCATATTAGCAAATAGTTCTTCTGGCACTGGTTTGCGTCTGCGAGCTCTGGATGACCCCTATGATCAATTTGCTAAATAATAAAACAACATTTGCTGCTGCGTTGGCAGTGGTAAACAAGCAGCCGACAGCCTCAACACATTCATCAGCAACCGTGGCCTTAAAAGGAGCACGCAGTATAATATAAAATAAGCGACGGCAACGGTCCTTTTTCATAGGACGCGCGATCAATCTGGCCAGTGTTCTACAGGACAGGGGTCCCCAACCTTGTGCACCTCAAGGCCCCACTCGGGTCTGGTCTCCACGGACCACTAGGTGACACCGATAGGTCGCGACCCACCGGTCGAGAAAGCCAGCTGTGGGGTAGATCTCTAATAGCCAACACAACTGTAATCACCACAGTTTTACTAATGTAGAATCGTGCTCGCGGGAGTTACCGTGACCTCCCACGGCAGACAGACAGACACCGCTAATGCGACAACACTTTCAGACTTAATTACAAACCATTAGGAAAAAACCACCAAGTATCTTTACGCGAAGGAAGAATATCTCAATGGCATGCGTCTGTTGCCATACATGCTCCGTCCCATTAATTACCAAGGTAAATTACGTTACCAGGCAATTACATTCGCTTACCGTACTCCACATTACCATGTCACGCATTAATTGCTGTAAATTGAATGGGAAATGTGTCATAAAGCTCCCTAACACACTTACATTGCATAATTAATGACAGGTGATATTATCTAAAAAACATTTAAATTATTCCCAGAAAGGCTCCGAACAATCCAAACAGCAACAATCAGTCAGCACTGACACGTCCTTTAGGGTGCATTCAGTTTTAATGTTAATTATATATGTGTACAATATTAACTGCTCTGCATTTTTTTTTGTTTTGGAATATTTCCCACTAGGGTTGCCGTTAAATTATTCACAGACATTTTTTATTTAATGCCTGGCTGATTAAATAATTAACAAAAAAATCTTTGCGTTCTGAAATCTGTCACCTGCAGTTGCCTATCGTCACGGCCAGTGGAAAGTGCGCACGTTTTCTGAGTCAACACTCACTATGTGTGAAGGTCAGGAGGTCAACCAGACAGGGCAACAACAACAAAAATCAACACGCCTGTCAATAACAACGCCGTGGCCTTAAAATAAATATATATATATACACAAAGGCGCGGTTTCGGGCAGTGAGCCTTCTTCATAGCGCGTAACGAGACACGAGTTAGAGTTGATAATCAGACGCAGTGTGGAATCTGATGGAATGTATATTAATGGGTTTTGATGACCATTCATATTTTCATTCATTGTCAGAAACCGCTTAATCCAGTACAGGGTTGCGGTCAGCCGGAGCCTATCCAGGCAGGCATAGGGCACAAGGCAGGGCCAAGCCCAGGATGGGACGCCAGCCAACCATATATATTTATTCCCATTCGAATACCGTAGTTAGCTACACTAGCTCGTAACAGATGGACGCTTCAAAGTTCAAATCGTGTTGGTGAAGTAACCAATGTTGTTCATACCACCAGACTTTCTCTCCCTTGCTTCTGCCAAATCCCCCAGATGCTTGAGTCACCACATGATCTCAACAATCTGCCTCCTGCAGGAACCCCCCCTCCCAGCCCCGCCAAATCCAAACCACCACATGTGCACTGCGTTTAGACAAATAATGTTCCGTATTTATCCAAGCCAGCCTCTGTGATGGCAAGCATCGCTTACATCAATACACACCCGGCTAAATACTCACAGAAACGTGTTATAACATAGTGTTTCCATATGACGAGACAGCGGTTTTGTCAAAACACATTGGTCGTACAGCCTAACGTTCCATTTTAATGCCCCAAATCTCTACATTGTAATCCCTTAACCGAGGTAATTCTTCATCCACACTAGTTTTTTTTTTACATGACTACAAATAATATATTCGTATTTTAAAATAATCCCATAAGTCTGCTATGTTCTAATATTTTTTGACGAGTGCAAAACAACTGTAATATTTGTACCGATGTAGGTTTGTCACGGCTCGATGCATGAGAATTGATTTCCAGAGCTGTTCTTTCGGGATAGCTGTGTCACTGAGCGCTCCCCCTCTCTCCTTCGGCTGAGGATGCTTCCAACGTGGGAGGCGAAACGTCACGAAAAGGGGAACGCTCGACACGGCTATCCCAACAGAACAGCCTTGGAAAGCAATTCTCACCTGTAACATTTGTTTATCCAATGTGGCTGTTTATGTACGATACGTAATTATTTTGCCGCGTGCACAAACGCGCACGCACACACGTGTCGCCGTTCCCAATGAACCTAAGATGGCTAATATATTCCGAAGCAAAGATAACATCATTTCTAATAAAAAAAAATGCTATAAGCCACACCCGAGCTGCATTTTACGCCGAGACGTGTATATGTGTCAAAATATAATTGTACCTCCCACACACAGTGGAAATTGAGAATTCCCAGCACACACACACACATTCCCCAACATCAGTCATTCTGGGAGTGGAGAGCTTTGACAAGCGGGAGGCTGAGGGCCATAAACCTCACTTCCATTCAGGTGCTGCCAGTCGCGGCAATTATCACGTCGGGTGCCCTCCTTTAGCTGGCTGGCACCGGCGCTGGCAGGCACAGATTTAAAGCAGCGAGGCGTCAAACCTTGGACTTGGTAAAGCCAGAGGGTCACATTGTGTCCACATCACAGCGGAACGGCGTGAACTCATACCTGTCTGATTAGGTGTAGCGGACGAGGAGCAAGAGGAGGTAAGAAGGTCCCGGTTCCACGAAGCCTTGAGTTGCATCTCAGCCTCCACCTCCGCCGTTCGTGCCCGTGATCCTCGTGCGTTCAGCCGGCGGCAAGCCCAGGAACGTTGCGTTCTCGTGCCGCACGAGTATTTAGTGCAGTTCACGAAGGTACACGGCTAACGGGGTATGTCCAAATAATGTAGAATATATGAGGAATGTCCGTATCATTATTTAGCGTCTTCATCGCACCGGCTATCCCCGCTCTGCTCGTGGCTACGTTTGGGAGCCATCGACACTACAACGTCATCGTCATAAACACGCGACAACTGATGGTGGTTGAGGAACCTGTTCTGAAATGCATTGTGTTTCAACCCTTTCTTTCACCCCCGCCCACCTCCTCTTCCCTCTCCCCCCCCCCCTCCAACCCCCCATCCCACCCGCCCTCCCTCATTAGAGAGATTTATTAGAGCCCAATCCAAATGGTATGTTGTCCGATTATATCTTGGTCTCCCTTGACCAGTGTAGTGAAGTATGGTCCAACATCAGTGTGCACAAAATCGTGACATTTATATCTTAGTTCAGCTTTACTTCCCGCTTATAGATGACTACTCTTCTGAAACGTTAAGAATATTCCTGCAATTCTCACGGTTTTCTTTTCTGTGAACCTGAGATGCATCAATCTCCAAGGCTACCTACGTCGAACAAAGCAGTAATATTCCCATGCAGAAATCCAGATCGAGGCAGTCGTGTCACCAGAAAACATCGTCAAGTAGAGACGCCACAACAACGCGTTACTCGCCCGGGACAAGTTCGCCCGTAGAGCGGGTACTCTGCTAGTGGTTTAAAAAACTAAATCGTGATTTTGTTTTCTTCATATTATTAATAGTTACCAAAGGGGCGGNNNNTTGTGACGGTTTAAATCAAATTGGACCAATTACAGCGCCGGCGCGCCGCACCGCAAGCGCTCTCGCGACGCATTATCCCGCCTCTCGCCGCAGGTTCAGCGCGAGTATAAAGCCGGGGGCATCACTACCCTTGTCAAGAGCACCGCGGTAGCCACAGACTTGACCCAGGGGTGAACGCATCATTAAATTATTGTTCTTGGGAACGCACTAAAGTGGCTCTAATTTGATGGTGATTTAGTGAGCGAGGCAGCGCCGCCAGAGCAGCAGCGTTGAAGGAGCGGCGTCTAAGCAACGTGACATTAATTATAGCCAGGCGTCATCATTGGCAGATGAGCCGAGTGTTGCGTTACGTCGGGCAGCAAGCACTTAAACGGCCAGCCAATGTTAATTAAATTGCAATTGACCAATGGACATGGCGCTTTCGGGTGCCGCAGCCTTCTGCCTCGGAACCCAACTCCCTGGCGCGCTCGGCGACGATCCACCCCGTTAGCTGTGCCGAGTCCCCCATCCTCTGCAAGCCGACAGCAGATCTCGTCCTGAAACATCTCATTAGAAAATAAAGAGTGAAGGATTAGTTCCCCCATTGTCAACGCATCCAGCAGAGCCACGTGCCAGCCCGCGAACCTCGTGGCGTTCTAGTCTGTAACATTAACCGATGCAGGGTTGTCACGGCTCGACGTCTTGATAAATTGCTCCCCATAGCTGTTCTTTCGGGATAGCCGTGTCAAGTGCTCCGTTTCTCTCCTTCGCAAGGATAGACAAGCAACAACTATGGAGAGCGAGTC
>JAZEWU010000015.1:8426005-8438107 GCA_036362915.1 Geotria australis
GGGGACGATAACTCAACGGGAAGGGAGACCAGCACAGGCGTCCTCAAGACAGATGATCAGGGCACGGCGCAAGAGCTTCTCGGAGAAGTATAGAGGAGGAACGCTCGCCACGACTATCCCGAGAGAGCAGCCCTTGGGTAGCACTTGTCATCACACCTCGAGCCATTACAGACCCATCGATGTGACTTGCTATACATCGCAGGAAGGTGAGAGAGGGCGACAATGTGTCGATATCTTCTTCCAGCAGTGGACTGATCAAGGCTGAGAATGCTAATGTGACAGTGCATTGGCACGCTTGGCATATATGCCAATGTCATTAGGCGTAATGGGCTGGCAAAGCGCTAGCTCGGGTGTCAAATTAGACCTCGCTGGCCTGCTTAATAATTGAAACGTGGAAAGAAAAGGGACATCTTGTGCCTCCCTCCGTGCCAAGCGTTACATGGGTTGGCGGGCACGTGGGAACATCCACATTTATGAGATGACATCGTGCAATGGACGAGGTGCTCGGGAAAACACGTGGCCAAGGCATGCGTGGTTTATCGCTGCACGACTTTATAATAACTTAAAGTCTTAAACAAAATCCCGGTGCACTGCACAGCTGAGAATTTATCACAATCATGTGGCGATCCTCACCAGGACAAGCAGTTTAGTACATGGATGGATTATCACAATCACCAAAGAGAACAATCGTCCATTCATATCAGTCCCCCCCGCTTAATCCTGTACGGTCCACAGGGTCGCTGTGACCCGGAGCCTATCCCGGCAGTCACAGAGCGCACGTCAGGAAGTACTGACAAATGTGTTGAGATGTTGTTGTAAAGTGCTTGCGAACCACGACCAACACAGCGGCAGCAACATCACCAAACAATGTGTCGAATTATTTGCATTAGGAACTGAATCCTGCATGGACTCGAACACTTAATCACTGCGATCAATACATCGCTAATCGAAGACGGGGAAATGAACACACGCGTGGAGGTCCTGAGTGCTTCTCCAGCAAACGGCAAAGATAAAGACAAAGATGCCCCTCATAGCTTTGACGGACTGTACGGTCAATTGCCGTTAGCAACTTGCACCTATAAAGACCGGCACAGCACACGAGGGGGTCGGCGACCTGCATCACGCCCGGCCACGTGGCGATGAGAACCCACCAGACGAAGCTACTCATCTGAGGCTGAGTCGACCTCGGTCAAAGCGCAGGACCGGTTCAGAACATCATCGGGTTCGTAGCGCAGCGCGCTAACCGCTGCGCCACCGTTCCCCACAAGCGGCACAGACACAAACCTTGGGAATGTACATTATGCGTGCGTTCATGTTCTGAAGCGAGCGGGCCCGTGACCTTTCACACGCCGCGATGTAGCGGGGAAATAATTATTCCGCGACGTCAGGGGCTGCACACACGAAGAGAGACAAACCAGTTCGAGAATTAATTCGCCCGGCTGGGGCCGCGGGGCAGCCCATGATGTGTGGTTTCGTGATGTGGCGGCGGCTATCCCCGGCGCTGATTACGCACTTTTATCCACGGGCCCCCCCCCCCCGTTAGTAATGGGACAATTCTCTCTCCACGTTAGCCTCGTTCAAGAAGCCGGCATCAAGGGCAGCCTCAAATCAGCTGCTGCCGGGATTACGCCCCAACTGATAAGCGGCCGAGGTTGTTTACGGGCAGCTGCGGCGCTCACGTTTGTCCCCGTGGCGCATCAGGGATCATTAGCCACGAGGGCTGCGGGAGACACCGAGGTGTCGTGGAAGATTTGCGGGGGCAGCAGGGGGCTTTCGGGGAGGGCCGCGACCAAGGGAGCTCCGTCAGTCGTGCAGAGGACGGCGTCGCGGGTGAGGCCGTGACACCCAGATGCACGAATGAGGCTGCCGTCCAGAACAAGGAGTTGAACCCAGAACGTGTGACTGTGGGGTGGTGGTACAGCCGCACTGTGGGAGTCGGTCCATCCATCCATCCGTTATCAGAAACCGCTTAATCCTATACAGGGTCGCGGTGAGCCGGAGCCTATCCCGGCAGACACAGGGCGCACGGCATGGCTATACCCAGAATCGGACGCCAGTCCATCACAGGGCACCGGGGGTAAATTTAGGCCGCAGGCCAATTGACCTATGCAACGGCATGTCTTTGGACTTTGGGAGGAAACCGGAGTGCCCGGCAAAAACCCACGCTGACACGGGGAGAACATGCAAACTCCACACAGAAAGGCCCCCGAGCTGGATTTGAGGCGGCAGCACTGTGTTCTAGAAGTCAAGGCTTCGCGCTGGTTATTGAAACACTACAGATGGCACCTGTGAGTCTGTGAAGTTCAACCACTGTTTTAGATTTATTTTTTTCTAAATCTCATTGTTTCTAATTAAATCTACGCAACCACTGGCTTCCTACTGGATTGAGTATCCAGCCTACGCCTTGTGCTGCGTATTTCACTATCACTGAGCAGCGTGGTGAAGTATGGTCCCTCACAATCCCATTACCAACGTGGCATGTGGGTGGCCCTCATCCATGCGTGGATTGACAACGGCTTTGGAAAGGAAGAAAGAACTTAAACAATTACACTTTATTGACATTTACTTCCTTGCGGACCATTTGCACGAGTTCAGATCTGCCCGTAGATTGGCAGGGCGGCGCACATTCCGCCCACACGCCAGACCCCGCGAGCGAATTCCCAACACGGCGGCCACGCGGTTCTTCCGCATCACGCGTGGGTTACGGGCAGTGCCCTGCCACCGGTCGTAGTTTGTCACCGCCTCGACGTGCTTGTATAGTTTCATCTTCGCGTGCCAGCCAGTGCCAGCCAGTGCCACCGCGCGGATCCCCCCCCCCCTTCCTTGCCCCATTGGGGGCGGGGGGAGGGCGAACCGAAGTTTGTCATGGTTGGGATGCGTCCCCCCACTGCAACGACGCGTACGGTAGCGCGATGAGCAGCGCTGCCGCTTCACAGCAAGAAGTACCCCGGTTAGATTCCTGACTCTGGTACCTTTCTGCGTGGAAATTGCGTGTTCTCCCCGCGTCCGCGTGGGTTTTCGACGGGCACTCCGCTTTCCTCCCACAGTAATAATAATAGCATTTATATAGCGCCTTTCACCCGAGGGTCACAAAGCGCTGCACAAGGCTGTGGAGAGAACGACATGTCAACAACGACAGAGAACGGAAAATCAGAAACAGTCATCTGCTTAGGTTATCACAGGAACCCCGCATCCAGAGCTTGCAAGCTCCTTGGGTTTTTCCCGCTCACATAATAAACTGATGTTGATTTGCACGGCTCAATCCATGATGGTTGCTCTTCAAAGCTGTTCTTTCGGGATAACCGTGTTGAGCGCCTGAGGATGCTTCCAACGTGGGAGGCCAAACGCGGCGAGGTAGAGAGGGTTCGAGGTCGACACGGCTATCCCGAAAGAACCGTGACGCATCCAGCCGTCCAAACCTACATCACTACATTTCTGCCATAATCAGAAAAATCTAAAAGATTAATTGTCCTGACTAAATCGGGCCCCCTTGAGAAGTCGTAACTTGCTTACCCCTGCACACCGAACAACCGTTAAAGAAGAGCTGCCATAGCCCAACGCTCGCTTGCAGCTTAAACAGAGAGTGAGTGAGTGAGTGGCGCCAGAGCGGTCACGGCTGACAGGCGTGGCTCCACTCCAACGCCGAGTATCCGGGCGCAGGGGGGGCCTCGCCGAGGCGGGAAATAGCCGCCGTATCGGCGAGCCACCCAGCCATAGACTGTAATTACAGAGCCCAGCCGCGCAATTGCATTTAAATAGCATATCAGTTCCCGATGGGGATTTTATGACAGATCATGTAACGACTCCTTTTTTTTTTATGCCTCCCCAACCCGGCCCTCCCGTCGCCGCCGCCGCCGCCGCCACCCAAAGTCGTTCCTGTCCTTCCGTTCTCCCCTGTCTTTTCAACTTAAAAAATTAACGCGGCAGGGATACAGTGCCGCCGCTAATGGCTGTGTGAGATAAAGGCGGCTGTCAGCCCGGCAAAGTCAATAAACGCAGCGGCTCAGGAAGAACACCCGTGGAATGTCACTGGCTATTTCTTCGGAAACAGTCATTATCTTGGAAAGTGTCATGTTCGCACAAAGCAGTAGCAAACGTTTAACCACTGGTGCTTACCGCCAAATCGGGGTTTTTTTTTCTTCTTGAGAAACCTGCCAGAATTGGGTATTTGCGCCGTGACAGATATCAGCACATTGGAAATATCTATAGAAATAAATAGCCGCATTGCACGCGTTGCTAATAATTGGTGTGTGTGTGTGTGGACGTGTCCTGATACGTTGTGGGGAGCGGTGGCTCAGTGGTTAGCGCGCTGGGCTATAATCCGGGCTACAAACCTGGCCACCCGAGTTCGATTCCTGCTCACGGCCAACACCAGTGACGATTTTCTGAACCGATCCTGGGCCTCCCCTAAGTCGACTCGGCCTCAAATGAGTACCTAGTGCGGTGTGTTAAACATTTCCACTAGGGAGACAAAGGCGACCGGGCGTGGTGCTGGGCACCCACCCCCTTGTGTGCCGTGCCGGCCTTTATAGGTGCTCGCTAACAGCACTTGACTCTACAATATGTTAAGGCTATACGGGGAATGTTTGTCTTTGTGAACCAGAGTCACGTAACTGCGTGCCGTACCCGCGCAGACAGCAGCCGGCACAACACGGAGCGAATCGGAGTAATTAGAAAAAAGGCAAGTGAGATTTCTCGGACATGTAATGAGAAAACACGAGAGCGAATATGAATGTGTTTTGACTCGGGAAATGATAGGTACAAGAAGCCAGGGAACACAGCGAATTACGCGCATAAGCAATTTGAACAACTGGATGCAACTGGGACGAATATCTGTTGCAGAGTACTTGAGTGACTATCACGGACAGTCTGTTTAGGCTGTAACGGGGGATCTTTGTCTTTGCTGCCACGATAGGCGAAACGCCCTGTCTCACGAAAATATATATTTTCATCTCCTTCTCCTTACAAGCCACAATGACGGTCGGGTGATCAAACTGTCTGTCTCCGTGCCTCTGCAGAGTCGCAGCCTCGTGTCTCATTCCAGCACGTTCTTCCAGCTCACCCTCGGCCCCTCTCTGCCCACCCTGCAGCGGTGGCATTTCCATTGCCCTCTGATCTGTAGGTCTCCGTGTGAGTCTGGGTCTCCGTTTGAGTCTGGGTCAGTGTGTGTAATTAATTGCTGAGAAATAACATGTAAATCGGGCAAAATAAATAAAGCGACAGCTCTCCTGCTCCAACGAGCATTGACGTGGCGCCCACCTCAATCTCACAGCCCTGAGCCAGTGTCGTAACATTCCCCGTTCCTCCGGCGGTTCAAAGACCATCCACGACATAAACATTGCTGCTGCACACATTTTCATCACCGATCACCAAACCACAACCGGGTGTTAAACTCAAGAAAGATGTGAACTCGCAACCTTCCTGCCGCGAGGCGACTCTCCCTGCTGCCGAGCCACCGCTGCTGGAGAGGAGTCGCACATTCAAACAAGACGAATAAATACTCGGGAGGAAGGCGAGACGGCAAGGCGGGCAGCAGCATACAGAGGGTCCGGGGATGATTTGATTAACGCGATCATGACTTATTCATCGCGGGGCGGGATGATGGATCGAGGGCACACCTAGCGCGGGTCACTCGCCCAGCAGCCCTCTCCGCGACGCTGTGAAGCAGCGAAATGTCAGCCCAGTTTGCAGCAGCCGGCTCTGACTTTTCCACGGCATCGCAGAAAAATCCCCAGGGGAGCTGCAAACGGGTGGGGTGCGGGTCTGCGAGGTGGGTGGGACGTGGGGTGGGTGATGGCGGGGGTGGGGGGGGGTGGCTGCTGGGGGCACCACACACCACGCTCCAAACAGGTTGAGCCTCTCAAATGAGTCAGGTGCCCTTTTTTCAGTCTTATTTTATATGTGGGGCGGTTTTTTTTTTCTATGTAAAATATCACTCTCTCTCTTTCTGCTTCTATTTTCTGCCGGCATTATTGACCTTCTACGGACTAAGCGCCGGCGTTTGACATTGCGGCGCCTGAAAGATGTGCTCTCCCTAATTGTGAACGCTCGCAGGATGCACATCCTCCCGCCGCCGCGTTCGCGTCTCCCCGGGAGAGTCTTATATATTCAGCTGCATCACGAATATAGCGCGAAAAGGCGCAGCGCTGCAATCGCTCGCTCACGTCACTGCAGGAGGACGTGCCTCTAAGTAGAGGCAGCCATAGGCAGCCCCATCCAGGGGGTGTTTGGCCTAATCTTCCATGCTGGATAGACGTCTTGGAAGACGTGGTAGTACCCACGCTTTACCCCACCGCGCACAACTTGCCGATTGACTAACTGTGGCGTAACCGCATGAAAACTGAACATTGCGTCCAGTTCGTGAAATAATGGCACGTTATATACCCGTCCTGCGGGAGATCTTGTTCCAAGCGTGTAACACGTTCTTCTGAGGCCAGGATAAAGACGAAAGAGTGCCCATGTGGGTTTATGGTTCTAGAGCAAAAATGGGAATTTAAAGGCGAAATATTGTTACGTTATCAGAAGAGTGAGCAGTAAAGCTGAAAAGAAGACTTAAAAGCCTTGGTGTTGTGCAGATTAAATTCCCGCTGATAAAAGATGATGAACTCAAACCTAGTAACCTCAGTGCGGACATACATTATAAAAAATAAAACACCTTCTTCCATCCATCCATGAGCCGGAGCCTATCCCGGCAGACACAGGGCGCAAGGCAGGGGAACACCAAGGATGGGACGCCAGTCCATCGCAGGGCGCCTGGGGAAATTTAGTAACACCTTCTTTATTATATCTAAATTATATATAGGCTATTGCCTACATTTATACGGTCTACATCAAACAGGGGCTCCTGAACCTCTCCGTGAGACGTTTAGAAATCCCATCGTCTGTCACACGCAGTTCTTGGAAATCGTTTCAAAACACGTGATTTTTAAAACGTCCCATTTCATGGCGGAGTAGCGGGAGGCGAGACCGCGCGTTACGTAAGGGCGGCTTTCGACAACGTATCGATCGCGCGTGCCACATTAATTCCATTAGTACTCCTAACGACGGAGCGGCGCGGAGAGAAGGGGAGCAACGCCAGGTTGGCTGTCGGCCGTCGAGATGGAGTCACGGAATTCGGGCCCTGGTGCAGAAGCTTAATACTCTACAGGGTCGCGGTGATCCGGAACCTATCTCGGCAGACACAGGGGGCAAGGCAGGGGACGCCAGTCCATCGCAGGGCACCTGGGGCAATTTACTCAGTAGGCCAATTAACCTGGAGATGTTTATTTTTTAAAGCAGAAAATACCCAGTGAGATTGCAAGCTCTGGAAGCAGGAGTCCTGCGATACAACACAAAGCCAAGGCCAATATTTACAAACTGCACAAGGTACTCGGTGTGAGGTTTAGTCGATATACGAGGGGCTCAGGACCGATTCGGAATATCGTCAACGATGTATGCCGTGAGCGGGCAATCGAACTCGGGTCGCCGGGTTCATAGCGCAGCGCGTTAACCGCCGCACCACCGCCACACCGCCTGCGCTCCCCACTAAAACACACTTTCGCAGCCAGTCGCGTGCCGCGGGTTCACCATTGAGGTTCAGTGAGAGCAAGACGGTCACCCTGCCTTATCGCGAGAAGCACAGACACCTAGACACGCAAATCCGCGTGCCGTATCTAGAGAGATCAGTCGTTCTTGCACAGCGGTATGTATATTTACATTGCATTATCAAGCCGTTCTTATGTAACGTGTGCCGCGCGCTCGCGTCTGCACCACGCGGTTCCGAGCCAGTCCTTACACCTGCACCGCTCAAGAGGCACTCTCCCCCGGGGAAGTGCTCTGAGTAAATACGTGATGGAAATAAGTTAATAAATAAACAATACATCAAACGCTCGTTCAGATATACACACACACACGCGCGCGCCGGCACACGCAGGCAGGCGAATGTGTGTGCGTGCGGATGTGATAAAATGATAAATGCTGCATCGGTCATATGCACGAAGCCGTTTCTGCCGCTTTGCCGATTTTCGCACATTACCGTGTTGTGAAATAATGCTTTGGGAAAAAAAAAATCCTCTCGCTCGTGAGATTAAAAGCGTTGCGCAGGTCAGATGGGCGCTGGCGGTAGAGGGAACGGCTCGCCATCGGAAGGTTGCCAGTTCAACTGCCGGTTGGGGTTCGACTCATCAACACTCCGGGGTCGATAACATTTCTACCGCTTTGTCGGGAAGGCTTACCGTGGTTGCCCCCGCCATGGCAATGCGGAACTTCCACCGCTGGATCTGCAGGGCTGTAAACAATAGGTGAGCACCGATGACTCAATGCTCTCTTGAGTGGTAGGAAATCACTCTGACCTTTGGTCGTGGAGGTAAACGCACGCATCCTCATTCCTGACATGAATCCTGCAAACTCACACGTTCTCCCTAGAAACTGCTGGATTTGTGATTACAAAGCGACGGAGCTGACAAGTGTCAGTATTTCACTCCCTCCGTGACACTGGAATCTGATCGTCTCTCCCTGCTCACGGTCGTTGATTCGCAATCGCTAAGTCAGGCCCCCGTCAGGGGTCAGCTGAAGCTATCATACCCTGGCGTGGTCGATGGAATTAATGCCACGCTGTGGGCAGTGAGCGATGAGTAGCCTGTGGATAGATGTGTCCCCTGATTTATAGAAAATGTGAAACCCAAACCACTGGCCCAGGACCGAGGAACGCAACGCGTCCAAGAGAGGACATCCACCAAAGAGATCGAGCGATTACTTCAACCAGTGTGGATTGCTCCAGTGAAGGATCATAAGGCCTTCATCCAGCAGCGGATTGACCATTGGCGGATGGTTGCTCAGGAGTTGGCCGGACCTCGCTGCTCAATAATAATAATTACAATTTTAACGCGCTAGGGAAGCTAGGAAAGCAGAGAGGCGGGGGAGGGGGCGGCAACCAGTCTGTTATCGGCCAATTCATTATTGTATTATTTGTGGGAGGAAACCAGAGAACTCGGAGGACACCCACGCAAAGCAGGGGGGGCAGAACACACAAACTCCACACAGAAAGGCGCCCGAGACGGTAATCGAACCGCCTCGGGCGGGACTTTCTGTGAGGTGCCGATGTTCCCACCGCGGCACCCCGTCGCTCATTTGGATAGGGAAACGCTCTTCCGCGTGAAACCTTTGACCAGACGTGTTGTTTGGCAATTTGTCGCTAAATCGAGATGGCCTTG
The DNA here is from genome assembly GCA_036362915.1 of Geotria australis. Taxonomy (NCBI): domain Eukaryota; kingdom Metazoa; phylum Chordata; class Hyperoartia; order Petromyzontiformes; family Geotriidae; genus Geotria; species Geotria australis. The sequence goes on from JAZEWU010000015.1 coordinate 8,435,197, forward strand.
CAGGTGACCAGGTGACTCAGGGGCTAATAACGTGTCAGGGCGCAGATCCGGCACCGCTGCGATCCCGGGTTCCAATCGGAGCAGCGCGAGGAGCGGTCATTAATCCGCGTTCTCCAGTCACACCACGGCTCACCACCACTGAGCGCTGTTGTCGCCGGCCGGTGTAAACGGCCCCTATCCAGGTTGACCCGGATTGACAAGTTGCCCCCGGATGGTGGGGGTATCGGAGCAGGTTTTTACGGTCCGACGCCCTTTCCGACACCAACCTCCTTTCGTCGGAGGGTTTTCAGATCGTTATTGGTCCGGAACCTCCAGACCCGTTCACCAACGGAGATGCTAGCAGGAGTGCTGGGACATGTTCACCGAAGGGGAGCCTAGCAGCAGTGCTAGACTCCAGACTTGTTCACCCAGGCAGACGGAGTGCTAGATTCCAGGTGACACCACTCTGGGGGTTCATTGGAACGCGCAAACCCCTCCAGCACGGTAACATCACGTTCCATAGCTGCACAAACGAACCAAAGGTTATTTATTTACTCACATAATTCAGCTTAATCCAGCCGCCGAGAACACAGAGTCCCGGTTTTGATTGATGGCATGTAAATCTATTCAAGGCGAACGAACGGTGCGCTCCGGCTGAAGCTAAATCAGCGATGACACTTGCGGCGGGAGGGCAGAGAGGCGCGGAGTGAAGGTGCTGCTCTTAGCCAGCCCTCCGCAGCGAGGGCGGCACCGCGCCACGACGAGGTGTGGATGAAGCTACGACTCGAACAACCAGAGACAGACCCGTTAGGTGGGAACTCGAGAGACCCGGATGAGTCCCATTTGCGAGAGCGATCTGGGGCGGGGGTCGCGAAACGTGACCAACACAAAGCGAACACGATTAAAGAACGCCAGTGAAGCGAACGGCGATCGGACAAATAAAATACAACCGTTGGCAGGCGTCATTTTGAGACACCGCACGAGCGCAGATCAAACGACGCCAGCGCCGTCGCCAAACTCACCGTGAGTTCCGAATAGAAATGTATTCGGTGCGTAACGCGACACTGATGTACGGTTGCCGCTTGTCCCAGTTCTCTCAGTGTGTCTTCCTTTTCCAAGTGGCTTTCTCGGGGGGGGGGGGGGAAATAATAACCTGTAAGTCTTCCGTAAACCCGTAAGACACTGCAAGTCTCGGCTGCTGTCAGGTGCGTAATAACGCGTCGCTTAGGATGGCGCGTTTCCCTGCTGCGCCCCAGCTCCTCCGCTGTCGAGACACTGGGCTTCCTCTCGCCGCAACGACTCCCAGTTCTTTTTCGTAACTCAGCGATAGCAACCCTACACTGATCGCCTAATTGGAATGAAAGTGAGGAATGAAAAATATAAAAACGCGCAAACTGAAGGCGTCGTTGAGGCCAGCTTGACGCGGCCTTTTTGTGGGAGATTGCAAAGCGTACAGAGTACAGAGAACGCTTCATGTTTGTTAAGGCCACCTAACAACATGTTTGAAACAAATTATTTGGTGACGCTGCTGCTGATGCATTGGCAGCGGTGCACAAGCACAGATGTAGACTAGGTGTTGATTTTTACAGCAGAAAATACGCTGTGACTTTGCAAGCTCTGGAAGCGTTAATGCAACGAATTTGACAAATCTCTTAAAACCTCTTAAAACGTAAGCTATGATCCTAATGTAAACTGCAATACACAGTGTTGCACAAATAATATATATTTTTAAACAATACGTTCTGTGAATTGCTTTTCAAAACTGTTATTTCGGGATAGCCGTGTCGAGCGTACCCTCTCTCGACTGAGGATGCCTCCAGCGCGGGAGGCAAAACGTCGCAAAGGAGAGAGGGCGAGCGCTCAGTGCCATGGCTATCCCGAAAGAACAGCTTCGAAAAGCAATTCTCATACATCGAGCCGTGACAAACCTACAGCAGTTCTATACGCTACGTGTCAATCACACCATGTGACCTTAATTCGATAATAAAGTATACATTTTAGGAAATGACCCTTCTTCATAGCACGATACGTGAAGATATAAGAATTTCTCGGATATATATATATTTCCATTCAAGGCCGCAGTGGTATTGATGAATGTGTTGGTGTATTTCTATCAACGCATACAATTCGAGGCATGTCAGCGGCGCGTGGATTATTTAGACCCAGGACGTTACACTCTGTGCACATTAGCAGCGATTATCGCGGGACAAGTCAAAAAGCACAACAGAAATTAATGCGCCGTCAAAAATATGCTCTAAAGCCGGCGCTGGGTTCAACACACTCGACAAAGACAAAGATCCGCCGTATAGCCTCAACAAACTGTAGGGTCAAGTTCCGTTCGCGTGCACTTATAAAGGCCAGCACGGCGCACGAGTGGGTGACCAGCAGCACGTCCGACCGCTTTAGTCTCCCTAAGTAGCAATGTTACTACACTGCACGAGGAACACATTTGATGCTGAATCGACCTAGGTGGAGCCCCTGGACCGGTTCGCAGAAAACCATCACCGCTGTTTTCCGCGAGCGGGAAACGAACTGCGGGGTAGGCCGGTTCGTAGCGCAGCGCGCTAACGGGAACACTAACCGCTCGCACACACGCACGCACACACACACACACCAAAACCCGCAGCGCCGTGTCAGCCACTGGGCAAACTGGAGAGAAATTGCCTGTCGCGAACACTGCAATCTTTCCCGCGGCATTAAATGTCGGCGCGTGGACTGAGTTTAAATGAAGGCGGAGGGGCTGTCAGCCACCCATTAGCGGCGGCGTGGCTCGGCGCGCGAGAGCTGGCGCGCCACCTCGCTCATTAGGAGCGACGTCACCGCGAGGTAAAGGCCAGGCGCGAATCCAGAGCCGCGCACCGCCGCTCCACCCACCGTGGATCATGGGAATCGAGGTGCTGCTGATGCGCGCAGCCGTTTGCAGATGATGCTT
>JAZEWU010000015.1:8438151-8455890 GCA_036362915.1 Geotria australis
GACACATGGCGCAAGGCAGGGACGCTAGTCCATCACAGGGCACACCCGGGGCAATTTAGTCAGCAGGCCAATTAACCTATGAGCAGCATGTCGTTGGACTGTGGGAGGAAATCGGAGTGCCTGGCGAAAACCCACGCGGACATGGGGAGAATGTGCAAACTCCGTGCAGAAAGGCCCCTGAGCCGGGATTCGAACCCGGGGATTCCTTGCTGTGTGGCGGCAGCGCTACTCACCGTTAAGAAGGATAGGTCTATATTTAGGAACCGGCATGGTGGGTCTTGGTCGGAACACAGGGTATGCAAAGCAGGGGTCGGAGTTGAGCTCACACGGCGCGGAAGTTTAACATTTGGGGATTGATCTTAAATTCATCCCTCCTGTCTCTGTCCACGCAGCGGTGTCATAATAATAATGGTACTGATGTAGATTTTCACGGCTCGATGCGTGATGGTTGCTTTTCAAAGCTGTACCTTGGGGATAGCCGTATCGAGCGCTCCCTCTCCCTCTCGAAGGAAAGAGAGAGTGAGGGGGCGAAGGAGAAAGGGACAGATTGACATGGCAGCAGTGGGGTGATAGATAGATGTTTGTTGTTGCAGCACAGAAATTTCCAGTGAGCTTGCAAGCTCTTTACGGGATTCCTGCGACATTTGCGGGGCTGCACCTCTGCATTCGGGTCACAATCATGACTGTGTAGGATAGAAACTATTAACATGTGAACTACAAACTAGTAATTTTATAATACGAATATGCATGTTTGTATCTCGATTCAGTGCCTCAAAAATGAAACAGTACAGTACATCGAAATACGTGCTGATAATACTACTGGAATAAATGCAGTTTTGTTCATAATTATTTAATAGTTATGTACGCACAGCCTTATTTATTCATTAGGCATTCATAATGCAAGGAATGCAATTGGTGGAATAAAAAAACTCGGGGATAGATAGACGAAGAGACAAGAGACAAATGGATGGGAGAGGCAGAAGAGAGACAGTTTGGCAGACATCCAGACAGAGAGAGAGGAAGGCACGACATTTCAAACGCACAGCTACAACAAAAAAATAATTATTATGATCACTTACTTTGCCAAGAAAAGCCAGACTGAGTTGTAACATTTTTTCACAAGATTAATCTGTCGGGATGTTCGGCCAACACCAACGACATCGTGCGATGTTATATCCATCGAACTGAACCAGAGAAGCCTAAAGAACCCCATGCAGAACGGGGGGGGGGTGGGTGGCAAGGGAGAACGTCCAAGGCGCCTGAGTCGGGGACTGAACCCACATCCTTCTTGCTACGAGGCACAAGCGTTGGCCACCGCAGCACCGTGCCTCCCCCGCCGTCGCCACACGGCTGCTAATTTCGGCAGCGGATTATATTGCCGCGTGGGTCTGTCTGTACACAATGCCCGCTGTCTTTGGGAGACGTCTGCAATTTGTAAGTGTCTTTGGAAGGGCCACACAAAAGCACGATGCGTCCAACTGTTATTGGCTCGCCGCGCCGGAGGAGATGTCTGTCTCGCGGCCAAGATTTCTTGATAATGGGTTTGACGTGGCCGCTCGCTTGATTGAACCCATTCTTACCCGCGGGGCCGCCGGGCTCATCATGATCGCAAGCACGCCCTCGCAACCCCCCCGTCATCGGAGGTGCGAACTCTCGCACACTTTTAACACCACTCCGACGGCCACCGCAGCCGTGAACATCGAGATTTATTCGAGGTGAGTAAAGGAGTGTGAAATGCCCTCTACCCAAAAAACCCACCTCGGGCGGCCTCGTGAGAGAGAGAGAGCGAGCAATTTTGAAGTTGGTGAAACCCGCAAAGTATATAGATGCCCTTGTTGAGCGGCCCAGGTGGCACATTAAGGCCATTGTATGTGTGGGAAGCGCTGGGCTACTGAACGCTCTGCCCTCTCACCTATCCAGCTGCCTTTGTTGCCCTGTTTGCTCTCTAGCCCAGCTCCACGTCGTGCTGCCCCGGGTCGCCTCTCTGTCTGGTGCCGCCGGCAGCAGTGGCGGCGCGAGGCGTCTAAACACCGAGCAAATGTTTCGTAGGCTCCGAGCAGCGCAAGGGGCTCCCTGCTTCACGAAATTGGTGATGTGTCAAATTATGGTTGCTTTACAGAGCTGTTATTTCGGGGTAGCCGTGTCGAGCGATCTCCCGCGCTCGCTCGCGAAAGAACAGCTCTGAAGAGCAACCATCACGAATCGAGCCGGAGCAACCTGCATCAGTACGATGTGTCAAACATCAGCTCAGATTCAAATTATAATGAACATAAACAAACCACTTAATCTATCTTGTCATTTAATCTACTGGATCTTACCTGCATTTCTCTTCTGTCATCTCACTAAATCGCTATGGCTACAATTATCGTAGCCTCGCTACATTCATATGGAATGTCTATACATATTTTTGACATCTCGCGAGGATTTTGTAAATCGGAAGAGAGACGCCCAGCTACATCTATATTTGTTTTGCTTGGGGCTCTCAGGTGGAGTAAAGGGAACCATTCACTCTGGGGGCAGACGGGGTCCTGCTGGGTTTCAAGGTCACCGCACCAGGTGTAGCCTGCACAGGTGAGAGTGCAGGCACACATTACAGTTGTGGGGGGTTCTTCCCCCCATCAGCAATCCAGGGTTGTATACGGCCCCACGGGAGCAAGGCGGCCTTTTAACAGTTTTGCTCCAACCCAAGGCTGGACCAGAAAATTAGGCTCACGGGACGAGGTCTTCGGAGAGACTAATGTTCACACCAATCAATTGACTCTCCGCCGAGACATTTATTATACAGTAACACTCGCACTCGTGTACAGTGTTGTTAGTGCGTGGATTAAATGAGGATTATCTTCCCCCGCGAAACGGAGCCACGCAATCCTGTGCTTTAGATACAGGTTCGAGTTAAGAGTTGATTTGGGTTTCAGCAGCTGCGAACAGACGAGACCAGGCCATCGTCCCGTTTGCAAACGTGACCTGGGGCGCTAATCTGCCAGTAGGGGACACTGACCGCTGCGTATGATCCCAAACAAATTATCTGCGATTCCAGACGCGGCTCCCAGACGAGAGTTAATGTCGCTTAGCCAGGTTTCTAGATGTTTATTATTATTATGACAGCAGAAAAGTACCGAATGAGCGTGCAAGCTCTTTACGGGATTCCTGCGACAAAACAAACATGCGAATTTACAATATATATATATGTAAATAACAAATTAACCAAACCAAAACGTTTACGCACAGCAATTGCACATAATTGATTAAATAAACAACAACAAATACAGGTATACATTGCAATGGGGGAAGAAAAAAACAATTCACCAGGATGAGTCGCGTTTACAAGACTGACCTTGGTCACCGACATTAAAAATGCAAAACACATTTTTACAAAGTACGGCAAGGAAGCAAAACATAAATCAGACCAAAAACCAATAACAACAACAATAAAAAAAAAACTCGCGTCGAAACAACCGTTCTCGAATTGAGCTCACTACACCGTTTGCCTCGCATCTAATTCCGTTAAAAATCCACATCCGCGTCTCTATCGTCGCCGATTCCATCTTTAGACCGATGACTCGCAGGGCACACGTGGCCAGGCATCGCCTAGTGGGCGGCATTGCAAGAATTAAGTTTCAGCAACACCCGCGCGGGTCCGCGGGCGGCTGCCGCCGCTGCTGCTGCAGCTGCTGCGGGGTTTCATTAACATACGCTGCACTCGCTTCGCCGTGCCCTTGGTGCGATGCACACTCCCTACCCACCGAGAAACGGACTGGCTCCGCAGCTCCGCAGAGAGGCAGGAGTAAGTAAGTCAGTGAGAAGAAGAAAAAAAAACCCCTCCGTTGAATACACGGCAGGCAACATTTTAAAGATTTCTTCGTCGCCCAGAATCTCCTAGAGCACATAACGGGCCCGACGTCCCCACGTGCTCGCAAAGAGCTTGCAAGCTCACTGGGCATTTTTCTGCTGTACTGATACTAAACATCTCTCTAAACCGAGCAGCGACCGCGCAGTCACGTCGCCGGGCCTAAGCCAAACACGGAAAGCACCGACACATCTTTGTATTCCTGGCATTTCAAACGCAGTTAATTACCGCGTCGGGGGAGTCAGGGATCATAGGCGATGAAGAATGGAAAGCTGCCGAAGCTGTAATCAGTGGAATTCCTTCGGTATCCGTCAGCAAGGTGCTGGACACCGGCTGTAGCCGAGAAAATTGCACGAAATCATGTTAAACAGACGGCCGCTGGTTTCGGAACGAAGAGCGGCACTCGTCAAGGAGGGTGCGTCTCGACAACACTGCCAGCGATCAAACAGCGCGTCTCGTCAATTCCACCATTTCCTTCCCCCCCGTCTCCTCCACCTGCCTCCTGCTCAGCCCGCCCCGCACACCCGCACGTCAATTTGATATTGATAAGCGCAGCGACCGCATTCTTCGCTTTGCTTTCGTCGAAAAAATCAAACGCGCTAAGAGTAATGATAACAATCAGAACGACGGCGGAGGCGGCGGCGGCGACGCGAGTTTGCGGCGCCTTGGCGACGGTCCCTGGATACGGGCGTCGTGACGATGGCGCGCCTAGCAACTTGCACCATTAGCGCTCTTTGAAGGGGAGAAGGTGGCCGGGAAAATTATTAATGCCCTTCATTCAAATGAAATGCGAAAAGGACAGAGCAGGTAGCACAAGGCTAATAAGGCTGTGCGGAGCAGCGTTACATCAACATAACAAAGAGCCACGCTGGCACTGATTCAAATCCCGGGTGTCACGGAATAATATTCAGTTTTGGGGCTGCGTGCACTCACAGCTTTAATAACTTTAATAGGGATTTTGAAATATGATCTGTTGAATTAATTTCGGTACGGCAGCTTGCAATTTGCCGTGGAGCGAGCAGGAAAAAAAAAAGGAGCTACGATTGTCTGAAGAACGGATTTTTTTCTTTCTTTCTCGCTCGCTCTCTTCTCTTCCGTGGCCTTCTACAAATGTCAGAGAAATAGGCGGTGTTTGGCACGGGTCCTAGCGAGCCCGCTAGGCCCCATGCCTCGAACCTTCACATCAAAGACAAGTCGAGCGCCGAGCGTCGGATGCTGACAAAATTACGTAATGCCGCGTACCCTCCCCCTCTAAACCAGCGCAGCGCTTTCTCCGCATCCGTCCGGAAGCAAACACACTTATCGCACACGCGCGCAATTATTAGGAACATTTTAAAATAATTAACACGAGCCGCAACAAAGAGACCAACCGTCTACATCGGTCGTTTATAGCGTGGCCAAGCGGCCCAGCGGCGGCAACTTTCTTACGCTTTGTTATTTTCCGAGCGCCCACGTTCTGCGCCGACTGCCCGTTGTCTGCCAAACGCGCTGCGTCGCAATCACGCGGGCACACACCGCCTCGCCGCATTAATTGAATGGGAGTTGTAAGTAAGCCGGGTCCTGCTGAGGAATCCACAACAAATACGCCGGGGCTCCGAGAGCGTGCGAGTGTGTGTGTGCGAGTGTGTGTGTGTGTGAAACAACGGAATAAAACTAACGGGAAAATGAGCCAGCTGGGTTGACAGATGCGGCACCAAAAGCTACCGTCGTGGGGAACGAAATCCTCGATTTTAGTTAGCGGCTTGCAACCTCCACCGCTAATTTGTGCTGCATCAGATTAATCTGTTTGTGCCGCCAAAGGTGCTCCGAGACTGAGACGGTGCCCTGCCTCGCTAATTCCTTTGACGCTCGTTACAGCGGCAGGATAGCTTCGAACTTAAATCGCCACGGAGCTGTGGGTCTCGCGCAGACCCAGCACAGCGCCGTGATGTCACGGTGACCCGATTAGGTACATCGTCTCTGCAGCCACATCACGAGCTGGGTGGGGGTTTTTTTTACCTCTTGTGAAGAATCACTTTTTTGCGACGTAAATAATCGTGAGGTTAATTAGAAGTTTGGAAATGAACACTAGCCGAAATGTTCGACGGAGAAAGTAATTAGCACCTCTTAAAAAGAACATTACACTTGCGTCTGTTATGAGCTTACTGATTCTTGATCACAACAAAGCTCTGCAGCTTCCTTTCTAAAATTGGATGGAAATGGTATAATTGAGACTTATCTCCAAAATAACTGGATTTAGGAATTATAGCTTATGTATTGTTCTCCTGCTGCTAGGACCACTGTCAAGTATTGCTTGATTAGTTCCTTGTTGCTTCATGAATGCATGCTTGATTGTTGATGCCTTACCCAGGACCGTTTGACCTGCCTGCATGAGGCCGACCTACAGCAGAGCAATTATTGGCACAGAGTGGCACATTCCCCTGACCACTGGGAAGCAAGCCGGTCCGCCTCGTCAGCCAGGCAAGTGAATCCAGTCCAGATATTTCCAGCAGCCCTACCCAGGAGGTTACTGGGCACTAACGAGCAGGATAACTGGGCCGGGGGAGATTTGGGCAGCAAGCGTTTGTGGCGGCTGCACCTAGTTTTTTTGAACAATATTGCTATGAGCTTGAAGCTACAGTCACTACAGTCACTGCCTTCGATGAGCCACCTGAGATCCTTACAAGAATTAAATAGCAATTTACACATTGAATGGTGGGTTCAACGGCTGCATATGCTTCTTCACTGTAATCCGCAATACGCTTATTTAACGTAGGTTTTTGCCGGGCACTCAGGTTTCCTCCCACAGTCCAAAGACATGCTGCTGCATAGGTTAATTGGCCTACGGACTAAATTACCCCCAGTGTCCTGCGATGGACTGGCGTCCTAGCCCTGCCTTGCGCCCTGTGTCTGCCGGGACAGGCTCCGGCTCACCACGACCCTCGTGGAGGATTAAGCTGTTTCTGACAATCGATGGATGGACTTACCATCTCCCACAGAGTTAAAGCTGGTTGGGGCAGTGTGTTAAGGCAGACGTCCATAGCCAGGGGGATACTAGGCCAAGAGCAGGCCATCATGGGAGGGCGCCGAACGGCGGCCTGCTCCCTCGACAAACACACAGTCACCGACAAGCGTCCACAGGTACAAGGTTAAGTAATGCTTGCGCTGTCTGTGCCTCCCCGTGCGGTGCCCTCGGTGTGTACCATGACGGGGCACGAGGGGGAATGGCTCCCTGGCCGGACCACGTCGCTTTAATCAGTGCTTTCAGTTTGCCTGCTTAAACAAATGCTGCTGGAAAACATTGGTCCTCGAGGCCCCCGTGAGCTGTTGGACTAAACCATTGTTTTTTGCCCGCGCGCGGGGACACGCGTGTGTCTATTTGTTGACGTGGTTGTACTACGCTTGGTTCATACTTCACTTTCATTGGATGTCAGGTCTTTTGGACCCCTTTTCGGATGTTGACTATGAGCTCTGCTTATTTGCAGCTCTTGCATTTTCACTATTGTAATTGATTGTGTACTTAATGCTCAGTAATGAATTGGCCGGTTACATCGTAATATATATATAGGAAGCAGTGTGTAGCGGTTTGGCGCCGGCTGACTGCCTGGCTGACTGCCCTCCATTCTGCAGTTTCTTCTCATCTTAATATCCGCGTCTCGTCCACGACCAGGCGTGGAATTTGCGTAGCGCGTTATAAATGATAATATTATTTGTATTCGTATCTATTCATCCAGCCTTGACTATTACAATATTCTACTGAAGGACAATAAAACGTATATTAAAACTGTCGTGCAATTGTGTACATCAAAACAGTGAATCCCATTCCAGCGTTGTTCAAACCACAGCGAAAACGTATTTTCTCGTTTATTGCTCACAGACTATTTGAAGGATGCAGGTGGGCATTGTGAAATCACTCATGCCAGTTTATTCGTGAAAGGCGTCGCAAAGGCGACACACAACATCGGCATTCACGAGCACTCGCCGAACTAATAGAAAACATTGCATCGGCGACTCTCAGAATCTGTTTTGAACAGTGTCGCGAACTAACAAGACAATAGCGTCACACACACGCGGCACACAAAGCCTGGGAGTATGACAAATGAATGGAATGAATGAGTATCTTGATCTAACCAGTCAAGCGGAGGACAATCACCATAAACTATTACGCTTTCCCTCTGCGGTGGCGCATCGCAGAGACGAACACAGGGCTCGTTGATATGTGTTTTATTACTGACAAGATGATCAGCCGCCGTATTTATTTCAACACACAACATCGCTCCCCGGGATAGTTATGCGCAGCTATTCAAGCCGCCCGTGTACGCACATCTCTCATCATCTCATCTCATTGTCAGAAACCGCTTGATCCTGTACAGGGTTGCGGTGAGCCGGAGCCCATCCCGGCAGACACAGGGCCCAAGGCAGGGCTATACCCAGGAATGGGACGCTAGCCCATCGAAGGTTACCCAGTTTAGTCAGGCCAATTAAGCTATGCAGCAGCATGTCTTTGGACTGTGGGAGGAAACCTGAGTGTCCGGCGAAAACCCACACGGACACGGGGAGAACATGCAAACACTGCACAGAAAGGCACCCGAGCCGGGTTTCGAACCCGGGACCCTTCTTGCCGTGAGGCGGCAGCGCTACTCACCGGGGCAACGACGCACACCTCTGGCTGCAGTGTAATTGGAAGAGCGGCTCAGACGAGACGGAGCGGACGTCTCGTCTCATTCGACACATCCCGTGTCACTCGATTTAAAAGGGAAAGTTAAGTCCCGTGGCACGAACCCCGAGCGCGCTCAGTGCAGTTGCCCGGCCAATTCGCACTTACTCCCTTTAAGGTCAACGCAATCTGTGTTGCAAATTGCATTGATTTTCTGGCTGGCAGAGGCTCTGTCAAGGAGACGAGTAGGAATGTGTCTGTGCAAGTCTGAGGGTCTCTTCCTGATAACTTGACATCGCTCTGGGTTCTCCGTCCCAAAAAACCATCCCGCCCAGGTTAACTGTCCTGAATTATTTATGTTTGATGTTGTAGCTTACCTACCCCTGCGCTGCTGGATAACTGTCAAAAACAAGCAACATAGCTCAACAGTTCCTTCCAGCTTAAATTTAAACTGACTGTGTGAGTCTATGTGTCTCTATCAGTGTATGCGTCTCTATCAATCTATGAGTGTCTGTGTGAGTGTGTTTGTCCATGGGTAATATGCGCCACGTGTAGTATACATGTAAGTATACTATTAGTATACATGTGTAGTAGGGATGGCTGCCGCTGGGAGTCCCCTTGGCTAGTCTGCGGCAGGGAAATATAATGTCTGAGATGGGAATGTACGACAATTCGAGCCACCGTTCCAAGCACATTCTCCTATGACTGTGGGAGGAAACCGGAGTGCCCATGTTCCTATGAAAATGTACTTGGAATTTTGCGTTGGCTTCTTCCAGCGTTTGTTGTCTCGCAGTAAACCCGCATCCAGAGCTCGCAAGTTCACTGGGTATTTTTCTGCTTTAATAATTCCATCCATCCGTTTTCAGAAACTGCTTAATCCTGTACAGGGTCGCGTTGAGCCCGAGCCTATCCCGGCAGACACAGGGCGCAAGGCAGGGAAACACCAAGGATGGGACGCCAGTCCATCGCAGCTTTAATCATAAACATCTATATATCTTTTCTGGAAATAATGCACCAATTAGACACATTTCACAAAGCGTCGAGTTAACGAAAAAGCCACGCGTGCTTGTGGCAAAAAACATGCAAACAAAATGCTTTTATAAGGTAGCAAAAGTGACGTCTGAACCGGCCTGGTTCTTCACGCGCAGCACGATAAAGAACCGTCAACCGCCCCCTATGACGGGGCACGGCGCGGACAGGCCTTCATACGACGGTGCACTGACAAAGCACCGTAAATTGCCTGCTGTTATTGTTGCTCTAACATATTCTTTCGCAGTTTATAAGCAATGTTGATTTCGAATGTGGCACCTCGGGAGCAGGGAAATCGCATTGTCAGCGGTGACAGGTGCTCCACGAGACATCGCGCTCCCAGCGTGACCTCTGGTGACCTTCGAGCCTGATTAACAGATGTATCTTGCGGACGCACGCCGGCGTGCGAGTGTGTTCGTGAGCCTGCACGAAGACAAAGATCCCCCCGTGTAGCCTAAACGGACTGTTGGGGCAAGAGCTGTGAAGTACTGGAAACATTATCACTGTCTCCCCCAGCGGTAAATGTTTTCGCACCGCACCAGCTGGCAATTTAAGGCCGAGTCGGCCTAGGCGGGCACAGGATCGGTTCAAAAATTTGTCACCGATATTGGCTGTGGGTGGTAATCGAACTATTTATTATAGGTCTCCCGGATTCTTAGCTCAGTGTGCCTAATCACTGCGCCACATCCACGCACGTGTGCGCGCGTGTGTGAGAGTAAACGTGCGGCCGGGTGTGGTGCTGGCCACCCACCCCGCCGTGTGTCGCGCCGGCCTTTATAGGCACTCGCCAACGGCACCTAACCCGAGAGCGTGTCAAGGCTATACACGGGAGACCTTCGTCCTTGTGAAAATGCAGCGGCACTAGGGTAGTGGTTAGCGCATTGCGACGTGAACCATTCGACCGGGCGAAAATCAATGACGATTATATGAACCCGTCTCGTGGCCTCCCTAGGTCGACTCAGCCATAAATGAGTACCATGCCGTGCGGTCAAGAGTAGCGCTGACTCCGCCGCCCAACCCCCTGCCGCCGCCACCTCCCCGGCCTTCATTGCATGTTTGCTAAGAGATCTCAGCGTGCACAACAACCTGCATGGGCTCCACGCGCGATCCTTGACACAGCGGTCCGTGTTGTTACCTGCACCGCATTACCCATTGTTTGCCCAAGAGTGTGTTTTTTTTATTTTATCCAAGGAGCAAAAGGCTCCTTGTCCCACGAGACGAGCGCCGGAGGTTTCCAAAGTGACTTGAGCAAAACCTCCCCGCCTCACGACCGGCCTGCTCAATGTCATTTCATAGGCGTGTTTATTCGCTCCGTTATTCCTCGGGATTGTGTGGAGGTGAGTGGGTCATTGGCTCAGCTGTTGCCACTGCACGCCTGGTCAGCCTGGGCAGACGGCCCGCCGGGAGGGCAGATCGCTTTGTGGAGGGAAATCACAAAGGTCTTAGCTTGTCACGACGCTGCCGAGGGCACGGTTCCCACCACGCCGGAGGTCACGGTGACATTTATTTGCGAACATTTCTCTCCGATCGCCCCCGTGTAAGTAGCCCCACAGCCGCCGCTCTCATATCGCAAATGATGTTCACCATGCTGAGCAGCTGGGCGGCACGGTGGCGCGGTGAGACGCGCTGCTGCCTCACAGCAAGAAAGCCCGGGTTCGAATCCCGGCTCGGGTGCCTTTCTGTGTGGCGTTTGCCGGGCACTCGGTTTCCTCTCACAGTCCAAAGACGTGCTGCTGCATAGGTTAATTGGCATGCGGACTAAATTGCCCCGGGTGCCCTGTGATGGACTGGCGTCCCGTCCTGGGTGTAGCCCTGCCTTGTGCCCTGTGTCTGCCGGGATAGGCTCCGGATCACCGCGACACTGTACAGTAATAGAATTGTTCTTAAGATCTGCTCTTCCGGGATAGCCGTGTGGAGCATTCCTATCCTCTCCTCCGCGACGTTTCGCCTCCCACGTCGGAGGCATCATCAGGGGAAGCGAACCGTCGCTGAGGAGAGAGGAGGAACGCTCGACACGTCAATCTCTTAGCTCGGTGTACAACTATGTTTATTTATTTATTTGGTCACTTATGTGCAATGCTTGCTGTGTGTAAATGGTATTTTAAATTTTTTGATTGGTTACTTTGTTGTCATTTTTTTTTGTTAATTCGCGTGTTTGTTGCGTCGCTGGAATCCGCGTAAACAGCTTGCAAGCTAACTGGGTATTTTTTTTCTGCCGTAATAATAAACACCTATCATCTATCTTAAGAGCGATGGTCGTCACCTCCATCCTCTACGTTCTTCGTCCGAGGCCCCACGCCGTGCTTAGTGACGGACGCGGCGGGCAGTGGCTGTCTGTGAGACGGCGGCGGCAACGCCTGGTGTGCGGACATTATCCGACACGACAAAAAACGAAGTGCGTTTTGAGAATAACACACACGATTAAGCTCCGTAGTAGCCATTGTGCGTTCCTTTGTTATTTCACTTATTCTGTGGGTAAAGGATATCCCCATTGGTAAATGTTTTAATTGCATTATCTCGTGACGAATTTGCGTAATGACTCGCTCGGCGCAAAGGCGCATCCTGATTTCACAACTCACCGCCTTTCCACTGCGTTGAATTTGACTGACGAGTCCGTTGTGTGCGCCCTCTGTGCGTGTTTGCGCGGGAGTGGTGGCTCAGTGGTTAGAGCGCTGGACTAATTATTATTATTACTACAAACTAGGCGACCCGAGTTCGAATCCCGCTCGCGACCAAAACCGTCGGCAGGACGATGACGGAGGGAGGGAGAGTCAGCGTCTGGCCTCGAGAGTGAGGGATACGGGACGGCGAGATCACGAACTGAGTGGCATTTGTTTTGCATTTATGTCACAGGAATAAAATAAACAACAACCGGAGTGGAGCAAAGCAGCAGCAGCGGCGGCGGCAGCAGGAGCAACAACAACAAACAGAGCAACACCACTGCGGAACCAGCTGGGACAAACACACAACACCGCCTGTAATTGGCAACAGCAACAGCAAGGGGTGGCTTTCCCGGGTATGAACGGCAGCAGCAGCCTTAGCCGCGAACAGTGACAGCACGGGATAGAGATTCACGCGCAGCGCCGGGCAGAGAGTGGCAGGCGGCTCAGCGTGGTGCTGGCTCGCTAACACGATAACAAAACAAGCCAGGCGCGTTTTAAATACGATACGTGGACGGAAGCGGCCCCGTCATAGGAACGGGGGATTGTCATCGCGGGGCCTCCGGGGCCGCTTAGTTCTGCGGGGGTTCCTCCTCGCTGCCTCGTCACGGGCGGCCGCGGCGCCTTACAAGTTGGAATCATGATTAAATTATCAGGAGGAGGAGACGATCTGCCCGCCTCGCTGCTCACTTGAGCGAGGAAATCACCCTGACTGCTTTAAAAATTAACAGAATGCCGCGTCAGTTTAACGGGTAACTCAACGGAACGGCGTGCGCATTGAATGCGTCTCCGTAATGCCGACGCGTGGCCTCCTTTTGAAATAACACGCGCACGGCTCTTTGTCACTCCACTGCTGGATTGGGGCCTTCCCCGGTGAGCATGGAACGTTGGTGCAACCTTGGTCTAACGGTTATAATATGGTGAGCGGTAGCTCAGTGGTTAGCGCGCTGGGCTACAAACCTGGCTGCACGAATTTTAACACGAAGGCAACAAAGCTATGCAACGGGTGTCACGACACACCTGGACCACCCCGCACGCTTACACGTAGCGCTATTCTGCTTCATATTTCGAATGAGCCTTTGAAGGCGTTTGAAAGCTTCGTTACATTCGCTCCTGGTTTCATTTCGCGTATGCTGGCCGGTTTTCACTTTGCCTCCGTGTCCGTCGCGTCTCTCTCGCTCCCAGCGGCACGATCCTTTCAATAAACGAGCGCGACTTATGCGGTCAAGGTGACACGGGAGCCGTGCAAAATCAAGGTTATTAGAGTCAACATGGATTGTTCACCGAGGCGCGATATAGGGGGGGGCGTGGGCGACGAGGCTTCGCGCGAAATCTGATTTGTGCGGCTGCCCTCTTTGTCTTTGTCGGCGCATTCAATCGGGGGACTAAAGTTAGCGTTAACAAAACGTATTACATTTCGCTCCTCCCAAGAAAGTTGCGGAAATATTGACGTTCACGCAGAGACAGAGAGAGGGAAGGGACTCTTAAATGGTCTTAGCGGGGAGGAGAAGTGTGATGTGTCGTGCGTGCAGGCGGGCGTCTGGATCAAAAACGCGGATCGTGACAGTGAAAATTGAACGGTGGTGGAATCGGCGTGAAGGAGTCGCACGTTTGGAGTTGCGCTGAGACGGAAATAAAGACGCGCTGATGAGGAAAGAACCCACTTTCGAGATGTCACCTTGGCTGTTTAGAAACGTGGACTCGAGTAGAGGGGGTGATAGCCGGTGGTCAAGACCGTCGACAGAGTGGCAGCCAAGGGAGGGAATAGAGCAAGCGTCTTCTTCTCTGAGATGAAATCAACTCGTGTGCAGGAGCCCGATGAATCCTTGCAGCACGAGGCTGTGAGACAGCTTGGATAAACCTTAATCCGGCAGTGGGTAGATCGTGGGTACTGGTGATTCATGATGATGATGAAATACCCCGTTTGACGTCATCATTAAGACATTTATTGTCATGTGAAAATGACACTAATAAGACGTTATATTGTAAATTCCACAGCAACAAAAGTTTGCAGAAGACAGGAAATTCGCGTCCACGGTCCAAATATTTTTCTTTACTACAAAGCAAGCATTTAACTTCCAGATAATAAAATGACACAATAAAATATCAACTACTTTAATGGAATCTACAAAGTTTTCCCCTGCACGAAGTTAAAAATAATACCCTGTACACCCTTGCTTTGTGTGTATATGATCGTAAAAAAAACGCTTTTTTCAGGAAATGCAACCAAGGAGAAAAACGAAATCAAACAGAAATCGGCTGCAGCGTGAATCGCGGCACAATGCCACAAAAGCACGCCGCAAAGAGGGACACAACATGTCTTCAAATATATAGAGGGCGACACGGCGGCGCAGTGAGTAGCCCTGCCGCCTCGCAGCAAGAAATACACGAGTTCGAATCTCGAACCCGGGTGCCTTTCTGTGCGGAGTTTACATGTTCTCCCCGTGTCCACGTGGTTTTTCGCGGGCTACTCCAATTTACTCCCACAGCCCAAAGACATGCTGCCTAGGTTATCCTGACTGAATTTCCTTCGGTGCCCTGCGATTGACTGGCACACCATGAAGAGTACATCCCTGCGTTGCTCCCGTCGCGACCCTGTAAAGTATTAAGCGGTTTCTGAAGATATATGGATAGATGATAATTAATCCATCCATCCATTATCAGAAACCGCTTTATCCTCTACAGGGTCGCAGTGATCCGGAGCCTTTCCCGGCAGACACAGGGCGCAAGGCAGGGCTATACCCAGGATGGGACGCCAGTCCATCACAGGGGACCGGGGGAAATTTAATCCGCAGGCCAATTAACCTCTACATCAGGATATCTTTGGACTGTGGGAGGAAAACCGGAGTGCCCGGCGACAACCCACGCGGACACGGGGAGAACATGCAAACGCCACACAGAAAGGCTCCCTAGCCGGGATGATAATGAATGAATGCACGTAAAACATTGCCGGAGGAGCCAAATGGGACAACAGCCAGCAACAACACCCACAGCGACATGTGGCCGCCCACGATGCAATCGGCCCGTCCTGGGTTTCAGTCGGAGTCTCCACGATGAGAGTAGGACAGCCGCCCACACGGACCGTGAATTATGCAGACCGCCACACTGCTGCTCCCGACAACACAGCTTGGCTGCCACCGAGTATATATTCTACTCAGATGCCCGGTTCGGATGTTGATGTGTATCCATCCATCCATTGTCAGAAACCGCTTAATCCTGTACAGGGTGGCGGTGAGACCGAGCCTATCCTCGCAGACACAGGGCGCAAGGCAGGGCTATACCCAGGATTGGACGCCAGTCCATCACAGGGCATCGGGGGCAATTTTAGTCCACAGGCTAGTTAACCTATGCAGCAGCATGTCTTTGGACCGTGGGAGGAAACCGGAGTGCCCGGCGAAAACCCACGCAGACACGGGGTAAACACGCAAACTCCACACAGAAAGGCCCCCGAGCTGAGATTCGAACCCGGGCGCTTCTTGCTGTGAGGCAGCAGCGCTATACACCGCGCCACCGTGCCGCCCAATACTATATCACCGAATACTATATCACCGAAATTCCCATCGGGTTCCTTATCCTTGCCGAGCTGACATTTGTTTGAAAATCTGCAGCCAACTGACCTTTTAAAAATGTTAAGGTTCATATTATTAATATGATGTAGTTGCGGTTTGATTTAGGAATGCTCGTTTCGCGGCAGGCAGGATTGCACGGAGGTCCGTCGTGGAGCCGCTTTCTTTAACTCGTACTTCCTCAATCCGGAGCGCCTTTTACGAGCATTGTGGGGAGACCGCCAACTGGCTGCTCGTCACCCGCAGTTTCGGTTGGCACCAGGGGACAAATAAGGTGGCGATTCAGTGGTAACATTCGCGCCTCACAGAAAGAAGGTTGTGAGCAACCCCGGTATTAATCATTACTCTGGAAGATGGCTATGCACTTGTATAGCCGGAGGTCTTAATATTATAAGGCCATTCTGTTGGTGACAATCATAATCAGGATTATGGGTGCTCTCAAGAGCTGTTCTTTCGGGATAGCCGTGTCACTGAGCGCTCTTGCTCTCTCACTTGCGACGTTTCGCTTCCCACGTTGGAAGCATCATGCATTGTCTGAAACCACTTAATCCTCTATATGGTTGCGGTGAACCAGAGCCTATCCCAACAGACACGGGGCGCAAGGCAGGGCGATACCCGGGATGGGACGCTAGTCCATCACAGGGCACTCGGGGCAATTCAGTCAGCAGGCCAATTAACCTATACAGCATGTCTTTGGACTGTGGGAGGAAACCAGAGTGCCCGGCGAAAACCCACGCGAACACGGGGAGAACATGCAAACTCCACACAAAAAGGTACCCAAGCCGGGATTCGAACCCGGGGAGCTTATTGCTGTGAGGCGGCCGCGCTACTCACCGTGCCACCGTGCCACCGTGCCGCCCCTACGTTGTAAATTATTATTATTATTACTACTACGTGTACCGTGTTAATGTGAGAAAGGTTCAAGGCTCCCCTTTCATAAACCCGCACTGACCATCAACGGCGAGGTACGGTCACCCAACTCTCAAATGGATGGCTGAGCATAGGGAGGCCTTCGTACAGCGGCGAATCAATACAGCGCTGTGAGTTATCGATGCGAGAAATCCAGTCCACGGGGGTCTCACAGAGCAGATACGGACAAATGGTACCAACTAAATGCCACAAAACTTTATTGTGAGTGCGATCAGCTGGTTAGCAGTTTTACCTCTTTTGTATTCACCTTAAATCATGTTTTTTTTTTCCACAGTTACTTTACACAGTAATATACATACACGGTTTGTACACCATTGCTAACAAAACGAAAGCCTTCTCGTTTCGGGGGGAGAAAAAAGAAAATAACAAACGTTAATGAAAGTACGTGCGGTCGGCACTCGTTTTTTTTGTCGTTTTTGTTTTACCTTAAAACGTAAGATTAAGTGAAATGAAATACCGTACAAACCACTCTAAACTAACGCGCTTGTCAGACACGGAAGCGAAAAACGGAAAAGCTATCTCTTCTGCGGCGGTACAATTGTCGTATTTAAATCACTGTACACAGGTTTACGGCGCAAGCAGGGGGAGTCCGGCGCCCGGCTCGCGTGCCGCGGGGTCGCTCGCTGCCGCGCTCGCCGCCGCGCGCTACGCTGGGGGCGCTCACCGCGAGCGAGCCGGGGGCCTCAACGGAATCGAACGACGTGTGAACGAAACACAAACGCAAGGGTGGCGCTCTCGCATAACCCCGACTGCGCGCGGAGGGGCGTCGGAAAGTAACGGCCAACGGATTCTCGGTCGACGCGCTCTACGAGCGGGGACGCACGCTTGCGGGTTCGGAACCTTTCCGCGGAAAAAAACGAACGCCGAGCCTACGCGCGCTGTCCCCGACCCGAATAATGACATTCGGGCGGCGCCGCCGCCGATTCGCCGCAGATCGCTCGCCGGTTTCCGCCGGAAAGTTTTGCGGCCGGCCGCCGACGGGTGACGACGGCGGGTGCGGCGGGTACGGCGAAAGCGCATCGGCCGCAGCTGGTCGCGGCAGGTTGGCCGTGTCGCACGCCGCGCTGTCGT
>JAZEWU010000015.1:8470233-8486512 GCA_036362915.1 Geotria australis
GCTTCCCGCCAGAGAATCTTATTGCTTAATGCTTTCAATCCATTTAACAATGGCCATATCCCGTGTCCACAACCCAGAGCCCCGTGCTGGGATATTATCCGTTGCTGCTGGAGCCGTTATACGATCTCGCGTCGGGGAGTCTCGCCGAGGAAACGCCTCCGCCGTGACAGCGAGACGCGGTTGGGGCGACACCGGAACAACGATGCCGCCGTGAGCTTTAGTGTTTTGGTAGAAAAGCGGCGGGTTCGCGTCGTCGATAAATAAACGTACAAACAGGCGGGTGAGTGAGCTGGCGGGCGGGCGGGCGGGCGAGTGGGAGGCGGTATTGCCCTGGGTGCCATCGGCACGGCGCCGTGGGCACGTGGCCGCGTTGACCCCACCTTGCAATAAACAAAAAGAGAGCGAGATAGATGTTTCCATCCTCAAACAAAAACATCGGGGCGATATAATAGAATGAAAGGTCACCGCGGACAAAACGATGCCGCGACTCCTTGCGCCGGCATTTGAAGGTCTCAGGTCTTTTAGTCGCTTCGCGTTTGTGCGAGCGTAGATTTTTCGCGAACTGTAAAAGGCAATTGCTCGCTTACGCCACGGCCCGCTCTCAGGTGCGAAACTCCCAAGAGCCCCTCCTTCTAGGGAATGTTTTGGCCTACTCTTCCACGCTGGCGAGACGACCTGGAGGAATTGGGAATACCTACACTTTCCCCTACCACACGCGCGACCTGCACATCGACATAACTGCCGTGAACCGATTTACATTGCTGGGTGGAGAGAGGTGGTGTGGTGGGAATTGAATCGGAGCCTCTGGTACCAATAACCACGGCAGCGTGCCCTTGTGAAATATGAAGCCGAATTTACCTTAACCTGAATTAAACGCAAATTTCCTGAGAGCGAAGCCAGAGGGTTTTTGTTGTTGACGCCTGGAGCAAAACCAAACAGAGCAAAAGCTCCTTCACACTTTGTCCCTCTCTCCATCTCACCTGCGTGCTCCGGGAGCGTTACAGGTGAGCAGGTTAAACGCCACCTTGAGCAAGCAGGACACGGCACTCTAAACCACAGCCACCGCCCACGGGTGTCCTGGCAGTTATGGAAATCCGGGGTCTTCACAAAGCCACCAGCAACCACCCCGTTCCAGGAAATTGCCCCCTCGCTGGAGTGATAGAAGGGTAACGCCGGGTTTTCGAGTGCGGCGAGCTGAATGCCTCGGCCTGGTCAACAATGCCGGCACGAAATCGGCCCATCACATGAAATGTGGTTCAATTTGGAGAAAACCCCAGCTCTGGGAATTAAAATATCGGCTTGACTGTCACGCGGCAAACATCGCTCTCCGTCGCGGGGCACGGC
Source organism: Geotria australis (assembly GCA_036362915.1). Taxonomy (NCBI): domain Eukaryota; kingdom Metazoa; phylum Chordata; class Hyperoartia; order Petromyzontiformes; family Geotriidae; genus Geotria; species Geotria australis. Next base: position 8,471,578 of record JAZEWU010000015.1, read on the forward strand.
GCAAAGTATAGACGCCTGCTGTGTGAGACCAGAGGTCACTTAAACAATGTCCGAGGTAGCTCTGCGGTGTCCGCTTCCACGCGCGGACTTCAGGTAAGGACAGAACGTTTCGCACTATTTTGCGAGAAATCCGAAAGGATTCTTCGTCTCGTGACGATGTTGGCGCTTGTAGCATCGGCGGGATAAAATGTGGTGGGAACGTTTTTGTTTGTTAGATTAAAAAAATACCGCTTGACGTAGCACTTGGCCATCGACCACTTTAATCACCGATATGAAACGCGGACGGTAGCTGGCGTGGAACAAACGGAGAGAATTTTTTTTTTTTTAAAGACCGGATGATATTTAAGTTCAATCGAGTGAATAATTGGGTCTGGCCTCAAGGAGAATGTCTGGGGCATCGTAAAATAAAAAAAGCCTTTCCGAGGCCTCCCAAGAAGCCCGGGGAGGTGCACCGGGCTAGCAGCGGGGCCGGGCTAGTTACGCCGGCTCTTTTCGCGGCCACGGTTACTAATTGCAAGCCGGGGGAACGACGCGGAGGTGACACGAGGCGGGGCAGGCGCCCGGGATACGAGCATCGCGCGGACGGGAATGCGCGTTCCGTCAACGCGGCGACAATTGCGAGTGTTTGTTGTGTCGATGCAGGAATCCTTGGAAAGAGCTTGCAAGCTCGCTGGGTTTTTTTTTTTGCTGCCGTAAGAATAAACATCCATGTATCTTTCTAACGGGGAGGCCGTGCCGCTCACCGGGACCTTCGCCGCGTGGCCGGGCGTCGCGAAGAAACGAGGCGGGCGAGGCGAGCGACACGGACAATGCGGCTAAATTAGCCGTTAATAGGGCCGACGTCGGACACAATGATGTAAATTATCTCGTGAAACCCCCCCCCCTACCGCGGTTGTTTACCGTTGAATCTCTTAATGGGCTATCCCGTAGCATTCCCCGTGCATCTGTGGAAAATGTCAGTAATTAAAGAAGAGCGTGTGCATTTCAAATTATGCCGTGCTGCCTTCCCACAGCCGCCGCATTCTGCCACCCACCCCCTCCCTCCCACAACCCCGCAGACACCACCCCCCACCCCAATCAACGCTTTGTCTCTTCTACTCTGAGAATATCTTTTTTTTTGTTTGTCGCGAGGAACAACTTTTCTGAGAATTAACGTCACGCAAATTAGGCTTAATTACCGTACATCTAATTAGAAAAAAGAAAAAGAATTCCAAAACCAAGCAATTTGCTGCCACGTTTCAGGAGGAACGCCGGGGCCGCTAGCGAGATTGCGAAGTTTTAGAATTGCGAGGGCTGGTGAGAATTGCTCTTGGAGGGCTGCTCTTTGGGGATAGCAGTGTCACGGCGCGTTCCTCCCACCAAAGCACGCGCGAGGCCTTCGGAATCTTCGCGCGTCTTCACCGCCCCGGCGCATAACACTCGGCGGCGACACGCTCCCTCCATCCGTCGTAAATTCCAAACGAATCTATCGACTGGGCGGACCTGACAGCGCTCTCAATCACACCCGTTTAGCATTAGTCAAGAGTAAGAGGCCCCTCTGCCGCCCGGCGGCCACCCCTGTGGGGAATCGCGCAAACACACGGGCTCCGATGACGGGGAGGAAGGTGGGTGTGTGGGTATCGTTATCCTCCTTCGCGACAAACAGCTACCCGCCACCTCTTCCCGTCGCAAACCCGGCGTGTCTCCCCCCGCGCCGCGCGACGGTCCGTGGCACCGCGCCTCGCGTTGCCTCCTCGGACTGTACGACTGTACTCCTCGCAGACTCCCTCCCATAGGATCGCCACCCTTCCACTTCCCAGCCATGGCTCACCCCAGCGTCGCCACCCACCCCCCCCGCTCCCTGCCGGGCCATTCGCCCCCCCCCCCGCCCCGCAATCTTCCTTGCAGGGCACCTCTTGATCGTGCAATGCAGGGCGATCCGGCGCTGCTGCCGTAAACACTTTGGCTGCTTGGAATGCGGCACACGTCCTGGCTGAGACACAGCCACGCTCCTCCCGCTCACCGAGCACTTGTCACGCTCACTTTTTTTTTTGCCCGGGCCGTGTATTTTCAGGGTGTGCGTAAGCTTTAACAATATTAAAATCTATCTTTAAGGAAGGGGGGGGAGAGTAATTTTTTTAAAATCTAATTATCATTATTTGCACATCATGTTCCGCATTAATTCAAGTCGAAAAGATTTACACTTAATGTTCACGTTAATTGCTTTACCGAAGCTAAAATTAACGCGTTTACTTCTCGAGATAATGATCGCTGTGGAGACGAAACGTATTAAACGAGAACGATGCTTCCTCGCTCGAGAATTATTAACGCTGCCTCCCCTCGCTCGCTGGGGGTTGTCGGCGTCGCGAATCTCACAGAGGACACGGAGTCGATCCGGAGATAGGAGCCCTCTGGATGGGTAGGTGAAGTTTGTTTACTTCTATTTTCCGCTACGAGTCCCGCTTTGTCGCCCGCGGGCCCCCAACAATCCATTTGGACCTCAACACGAACCTCTCCTCACTCCCGCGAAAAGAAACGACTCCGCCGAGAAATGCAAATAGCAATTAATAGAGAATTATTTTAAAATGAAGACCAAAAAAAACCAAGTGTATGTGTACCAGCTAATTTTAAGATTGTATGAAACACATTTGTAACAGTTAACAAACACAAAGGCGAGATAATTATAATAACACATAGCTAACAAACACTAATTACGCTTAATAAAATTCTAGCAGTATGCTCGCACACGCTTTATAATGTAACCCCGCTGTTGCTTGCGCGAAGGCTAATGTTTCATGCCCATCACACTCCTCCTCTCACCGTCTACATATACATGCAGTCGTGCAGTGCATGAGAGGACGCTGCTAAGTTGTTCCCCTAATATGACAGCGACCCTAACCAACCCCGTGGTCCCCAGGACCCAGCAGCCAGCACCCGTGCAAAGGCAAATATAATGATGCCCCATACAGCCATATAACCGACCGTGGGGTCAAGTGCTGTTAGCGAGCGCCTTATGTACACACACGCACCCAAACAGGCAGAAAGACAGAGGGAGTCTTAGGACCAGGTGAGATATTCACCACTAATGACGAGTTTGCATGTTCTCTCCCCGTGTCTGCGTGGGTTTTCGCCAGGCACTCCGGGTTCCCTCTTACAGTCCAAAGGCATGCTGCTGATGCATAGGTTAACTGGCCTGCGGACTAAATTTCCCCTGGTGCCCTGTGATGGACTGGCGTCCCATGCTCGGTATAGCCCTGCTTCCCGCCCTGTGTCTGCCGGGATAGGCTCCGGCTCACAGCGACCCTGTACAGGATTAAACGGTTTTTGACAAAGGATGGATGGATCACTGGTGACAGCTATGGCCAATAATGAGTGCATTGCCTCGAACGGAATATAGGGGTCAAGTGCTGTTAGGAAGCACCCGTGTTGGCTGGCGTAGTGCACAAAGGGTCGGTGTGATTAGCATAATCCCCAGACACCTTTGTTTCCCCTCTACCGATATTTTACACAATGCACCAGGTGCTCAATTAAGGTTGACTCAACCTAGGGGAGTCACAGGATCCAGGTCACAGGATTCACAGTGTATGCTGCATTACCTACAAACGTCACGACTCCCCGTAACAAAGACGAAGATCCCCCCGTACAGCGTTTAACAAACTGTCGGGGCAAGGGAGTGGGTGGCCACCTTTGTACATAATTGTTGAGAGAGAGAACGGGAACAAAGAATATCACTGCCACGTACCTATGTGTATGTGATCAATAAAATTGACTTGTCTCCCCCGTGACGATGTTTACACACCACAACCAGGTACTCATTTGAGGCTGAATCGACCTAGGGGAGGCCCAGGATCGGGTTCAGAAAATCGTCAGCGGTGTCGGCCGTGAGCAGAAATCGAACTCGGGCCGCCGGGTTCGTAGCGCGGCGAGCTAACCGCTGTACCACCGCTCCCACACACTCCACTTAACGCCCACGCAAACACACGCGTACGGACACACACACATCGCTCTGGTGACTGCACCTCGATTCATTAATCTCATCAAGCACGCGTTTAGGATATCTGTCTCTGTAGGGTGGTTTGCCACTGCAGGGAAATGGCTCTCGTACAGTGTGTCCCGGCGAACCGTGGGGTCACCCAGGTAGGGGATGCGTGGATCTGCAGCTGATCTACGGCCGTCGGCGACGCGTGTGCGTGTGTAGCGTGGCGGTTAGCGCGCCGCGCTACGAACCCGGCGACCCGAATTTTATTCGCGCTGCTCACGAACCAACACCAGTTGAGATTTTTCTGAACCGGTAACTGAGCCTCGCCTGGGTCGTCTCGGCCTCAAACGAGTAACCCTGGTGTGCAGACATCGACACTCCTGGAATTTCTCTCCACAGCTGTTCTGTCGGCCTAGCCGTGTAGAATGTTCCCGCTCACGGCTATTCGGAGGAACAGACTCAACGCGGCGCTGCGTCGCGCTAATCGCGCCCGCTCGCCCGCCCGTTCACCGCGGCGGAGGAGCACACGTTTCTCGGGGGCACGCAGGTGTGAGCACTGATTACCAACCACCGCTCGCTCACTCGCTGCTACCTACGTCTCCAGTTTTTTTTATATTAATTTTTACCGCAGGGTTTGAGCTCACCATGCGCCCCCCACCCGTAATCCTTCCAACCCCCCCCCCCCTAGGACCCGACGGGCCCCCACCGGTCCCCGTCGTTAGCTCTTGCCTCTGATGTCATCGAGCGCCCCCTTTGTGAGTCTGGCAGTCGGGCGTGCTCGCTGTGCACACTGGCTAATTAATGCGCGTGGTTTTTTTTAGTCATGGGAGGAAACTGGAACACCCGGATGAAACCCACGCAGAACAGGGGGATAGAAACACACACACACACACGAACTCTAAACAGAACAGGCACCTGAGGCGAAAACCAAACGGCCTCGGGCAGAACTTTCTTTCTACGAGGCGCGGATGGTCCCACTGCACTCCCACCCTGCCTGGGCTGAGGGCACTGGGCTTGCAATCTAGAAATCACCGGTTTGATTTCATCTCCCGGTGCGACAGTCGACACGACGGGACAGCTTTCTTAAAACACCGCCCCACCGCCCTCCGTCCACGCAGCGGTATATCGCCCGATTTGTAGTAACGCGGTTGTAACAGGGGCAGGCCAAGACGGCCGGTTACAATCTGAGAAGGCCATCATATCCGCTGCGGGTGTATTTATTATCCGTGTCAGCGCTGGCTAAATGAGTCGGGGTGGGGGAGCAGATTTGTCCGTGGTCGGCACCGACCGCATCTGTTATTCACACCTGGAAGAGGTAATAAACAAACGCAAGGAGACAGCGCGGCCTCGTTTCTGTAATAGAGAGGTTAACAGGAGAAATAAAAAGCCAGGAAATACTGTCGAGCACAGCCCCGGCCCATACCAGCTGGCTCATTATGGGATTTAATTGATCGTGCATACTTTGGATGATCCACTGCTGGATTACGCGACACCTCCCCCCCCCGCTCCTCCGTCGGTACGGGTCAGACGTTAGCCGTGGTCGGGGAATCAAACTCGTGCTGTGGCTGGTTCGTGGCGCGGTAAGCGAACCACCGCGCCGCCACTCTCGCACCGCCGCGCTTGATAGCGGCTGGTTAATTATACGGGTTATGATTTTGCTGTTCAATAATGCTGAAATTGTATCGCATAATTCCTTTTTGTTGCCATGATAATTATTTATATTTGCTTCCAACTTAACAATAATCTATGTTGGTTAGGAAAGACAAATAGCTCGCCTGGTGTTCATCAATCATTTTTTGGTCCATTTAATTACATGAGCGTAACAAGCACTGATACCACCCTCCCCCCCGCCCCAGTAGTCTCCCTCCGTGTTAACGGAAGAGTGGTTCTTTGATGCATCACACACGTCACCTCCCACCCCACCTCCTCCTCCTACTGCGGATGAGCTTTTTCTTCACTTTGTTGTTGTTGCTGGTTTACAAGGCCGCTATGCGGGTCGGCCCGGGTCGCCCCCCCCCACCCCCCGCATAATCGTGGGGGTATTAGAGCGGAATTTAATGGCTGGTTATCCTCCCTGATTCAATTAAACTTTATTGTCAATTCTGCCATGTGTACAGGACATATAGAGGATCGAAATTCCGTTTCTCTCAGACCCCGGTGTTGGCATATACATGGACTGGAGCACAACACCGGTGGCGCGCTACTCACCGCGCCACCGTGGGATCGGACAGATAGATTAGATAGATGTTTATTACTAGAGAAGAAAAAAAAACCCCTGTGAGCTTGCCAGCTCTTTGCGGGCTTCCCCGCGACACAACGGGGGGTTGCGATACGACCGTACCGGCCATACGTTAGGGTTACACCCGGTCTATTCCGCAGCCGACGCTGCTGCCGGTGAAAGTGAATTTGCGGTTATTCCGTTGGAGCGGCGTGGTGGCACAAAGCCGGCTAAAGGTCACACGGGCTTCGGCGGCGACGGCGCGAATTGCCGCACGGTTCAATTTAGCGCACGCGGCGCAATCAGTCCCTAATGCGTGGGAGAAATTTACAATTCAATTTCAAATTTTAAAAAAAAAGTTATTTATTCGATTGCTCTCGCTCATTAATCGCGAATTAGCCGTTTTAAAACGCCGAACGTTAAGCCCAGGGTTGATGGGGTTTTGTTTTTTCTAAATTCATATTTACCGTGCGCGGTGCTGTCGCTGCCAGCGTCCCCTCCTGCCCAGTAACGCGATCTGAGAGTTTGTGCGTGGTTTATTTTTATTATTTTTCTGTTCCCCTCCCACCCGCAAGCCTCGCCATGCATATTCTTTGTCCCCTTTCAACATTTAATCAGGGCATTTCATTTCCTTAGATTTTGAAGGCGTTGTCCCGGGAGGCATCATATCTGAGACGGTGCACTGTCACCTTTGATAAATCGGCTAATCTTACAGACTAGCAGCTCTGCTCAGCCCAAAACAGACGTTTGTCTTGCTTTATCATCTGCCTCTGCTGCGCTAGCCCGAGGTGCACGCTGTCCAGAGGATTGGAAACCCCTCCGCTTCCTTTAGCTAAAGCAATTTACTGCCGAACGTGGCATGCATAAGTACCTGGCTACACTGGGGTCGGAATACAAAGGGTGGGAGAGGCTGGGGAGTAGGACGAAGGGGGGTGTGTGGGAAATCGTTCCGTTGGAGGCAAGAAGGCAGAGTCACACATTTGTTGAATTCAATCGTAGGCTTTTTTGTTTGGTTGGCAGTCCGTTGTTGGGTTTTTTTTTATGGTGCTTTCTATCGACGGACACAAAACTACGAGGGTTTCAAACTTATATTGAAAATCCTCACGTGAAATATTCCCCCCTTGTCCCCCCGGAGGAGGTGGCAAGCTGGGAGCGGTGTGAGGCCGGTTTGTGTCACTCCGGGCAGTCCCGACGGCCGGGCTCTGAAAAGGGCCTCACTTTGTATTATTGCGCTGCAAAGGGTTTTTTTGTTTTGTTGTTTTCCAAATGCCATTTATCCATTTTCCAGTCCATTTGGCAAATCCAATGGTCTTTATTGAAAAGTGAAGCAGCGGGCCTGCTATGCGGGATCATTAGTTATGCCAAAAAATGCCTAAAAATAAAAATGTGCAGCGTGGCTTCCCGTGACAGAGCGGCCTCCGCAGCAGCGTGAGGCCGCGCCATCGTTCCTCGGCGGAGGCGCCGCTCGCTCGCTCGCTTACTCGTTTATCCTCACGCTAACCCGCTATCTTACAATTTTGTGCACTCGCCGGTTCGCTGCATTTGTATATCATTAGCTTAACGACCATTGTAATTTCAACCTTTCACGTGAGCGGCAGCGCACTGCTAAATATGAAACGAAAGTGGCTCTGTTTGAAAAAAAAAAAGATGCGATCAAAAGAGCGAGACGGAAAATGTACGCGAAATCAATCAAAACCCAAAACCATCGCCAATGTAAACAAAGCCGCAGTAATGATTCCAAAGGAGTCAGAGAAGCGTGATGTCCATTGTTTAACGGGGAGCGATTAGCTACGGATGGATGTCCCATTGTTTATTCACACCCGTAGAATTATACTTCTCCACCGCTCGTCAGCGCGTCAGACAAAGGTGGCAGGAGAAGGAAAGCTTCAGGCACCACTCATGTTAGCCGTGACCAGGAATCAAACTCGCGCGGCTGAGGTCCATAGCACAGCACCGTAACCACGGCGCCACCACTCCCCACTACCCAGTATTAAATGTATTCACCGCTATAGTAATGTTAATAATAAATTGAGCTATGAAACTCGTACACTTAAAAGCCGAGCATTAGGTAGTAGGAACCGGGTTTTTTGTACCTTCTTATCAAACACAGCTGATCACTATTCATGAGCTCCGTCAACCGGCACACTGTTACCCGCGATTTGGGAAGCGTTAGCGCGCCGGTGTCTGCGCGATGGCACGAGTCAATGTGCCACGCTGCGAACCTGACACACGGAGAATTATAGTTGCTGTCAACAAATAGAGCAGAGGTTTTACATTCGGCGTGACAGCGTGGGACAGAATGAGGTCTTGGCACTGCGCCTAGGAATGTTCCCGCAGCCGGTTGTGTGTGTGTGTCTTTATTTTATTTATTTTTCTTCCACCTGAGGAGTACAGGTGTGCGTGGCACCAGCGCGGCGCTGCCTGCCTCTCGGCCGCCGCGTTTCGCTGACGCGTGTGTTTCGCGCGATGCCGGGCGGCAGATTCCTTTCTGTTTGCGTTGCTTCTTTATTTTGAGTCCGGCGTATCGTGAGACGATCCGAACTCTTAACGAGCGCTCCCAGACCGGAGAGGTGAAGTACGGAGTGGGAAGCGAGACTGACAAAGGGCTGGTAAAAGCACTATTTTTATCGTAACGCCGGGCGCAAGTGTCAATGAATCGATGGCCGGCGTTGCGTGTGAATGGAGCGCGCTGCGGGGTAACGTTCGGACGCCAGCGACGTTTATGATAAAAACCGAGCGGGAGAGGTCAGCAGAACGGTTCGCTCTGTTTATGGGATGAAAGCAAGAGAGCATTCAAGAAGAAAGACTACCTGCCACAACATATCAATTACCATTCTTCTCTTCTGCGTGTGTACAAGGTAATGTCTACCCTTAAATAGGATCGATCAAGGCTGTTGCTCTGTGTGTGTGTGTGTGTGGGGGGGGCGAGGGTTGAGGCGGACGGGGGGAGGGAGGGGGCGGGTCGTTGACACGTTCCATCAGCGGAGTCACTCTGATGTCACCGACAGTGACGGCAGCGTCAGAACACACAAATTGCAGCCTTCGTTTTGCAGCTACAAAGACATTAGTGGGATTTTTCGAGCTCTCGCTTTAGCACCCCCCGCCCCCGCCCCCCCCCAAAGAAAATGACAAGGGCCAAACAAAACACTAAACAGAAAGAAAGCAGGCCTGTCATCCACCACAATAGTCGTGACATTTGGGCTGCACTCTCCGTTCGTCGCCAGAGATACACAAATGCGTGTTGCCATTACGACACTAGCGAGAGTGGGCAGAACGTGGTTGTACGCAGGGGGCCCGACACTCAATTGCTCGAGTGCGAGCGTCACAAAGGACAAACATATCACCGACTGTACGTGTCGACGCGGGATGTTCACGGCTCGAAGTACGAGAATTGCCCTCAAGAGCGGCTCTTTCGGGGAGACGGAAGCACTCAATTTGTCGAGAAAACTTCGGCAGCGAGGCAGGAGGACCTCGACGCTCAGCGACGTCGTTGTCTCGACGGGAAGATAACGTCGCTGCAACGTTGTGCCGGCTGACGCGACGCAGCCTCGGCCGACAGAGCAGCATCGAGCTCTGCTCAGCCTTGCCTAGACCACCGCACCGCCGGAGCTGAGCGCGATGATAAACAATAATAATTTTACATTTATAACGCGCACACATTCACGGCTCGATGCGTGAAAATTACTCTGCTCTTTCGAGCGTTCCCCCGTCCCCCCTTCGCGACGTTACGCCTTCCACATCGGAGTCATCACTCAGAAGCTGCACTCAGAAGCCTGACAATGCCTCCAACGCGAAGGACAGGGGAGGAACGCTCGATACGGCGTGGCAACGCGGCTCCGGCACGGAGGCCGAACGGTCGGATTAAACATCGATCGATTGTTGGTGAATTGTTAACAACTGCTTAGGATGCCGACGCGAATAATTAGCCCGCTGGATGGCGTGACCTCGAGCGTCGCTTGTTGGGATCGCATCCCGAGGAGCGCGACACGAGCTGCGTGGAAGCCATCGCTTCCTCCAGTCAACTAAAACAATTACCGAGTGCCAATGAAGCAAATGAAATGTTTCCATTGTGCGTTACACAGCAGACTGCGTTTGGCAACACGCAGCAGATGAACAAAGTGCACCCTCTCTCCGCCCTCATACAAATCACATTTCTTTACAGCCACCATTGAAAATTTAAATTTGATTTCCATTCAGCGGTAGTGGATTGGGTATTTTTTTTTTTTTGCCCGCTTGAGAGAGCGTTAATAAATAATTTACGGCGCTTTCCGGAAGCGAGCGAAAAAAAACCGAAATCGAAAACTAATTTTCATTTGAATAAAGTGCCCGCACTCATTGTGTAACTCGGAGGCAAGACAGATGTCTTGCTTTGTTTCCAACCAAATTATTGTTACATTTAATTCGCATATTCGTCGCCGGGTAATCATCGCAGACATGAACCAAGGGGGGTGGGGGGGGGGGCGACGTTTCTTGAACTCTGCGCGCTAGCAAACACCACAAGCCACACAGTTATTTATTTTCGCTTTCAGAATGCTGCCGGTAATCGTGGCGAGATAAAAAGAGCGTTGCCAGGCAACAATACCTCTGACAACAATTTACAGCTTCGCCATCGCGGGAAATAACCCCCAGTCACCTCGTAAAGAAAATACCACCGTTATGAGGGTTTTTGTTGCGGGGGGTGGTGGGGAGAAAATATATAAAAAAAAACAAAATTGTGCTGTTTTAGAAATCTACTCTCGGAGCGGTGTGATCGTTAATGAGGGTCCTCCGAGGGCCGACCGTGACCTGTGACCGGTCCCGCATCTTTACGCGGGAACCCGCGAACCGTGAACCGTGGGTGGCGGCGGCTAAGTGGTAGAGACGATGAGCACGTTTGCCGCTCGTCACAAACGAGATGTCAGCATATGCACATCACCCAAATCACCACCATCATCATCATTATCATGAGTCATGATCACTCCACTGCTGGGTGAACGCCTGCCCAGCCTGTGATCAATGCACGATGATGATTCCCCAATCATTATCGCCATCATCATCGTGAGTCACGATCTATCCACTGTTGGATGAAGGCCCGTCCAAGCCGTCACCACCTCCCAAATCGTCCCCTCCGGGCGTTATTTCACGGACGACCGCATTGGCTAATGTAAACTAATTTGTTACTGGATACCAGCGACCGGTTACATCATCCATAATTGGCTCGTTTGCACCGAGACGCCGCGGAGGAGCGGAGTGGGACCCGGGCCTCCGCCGAGCCGCGGTGAGTGTGCGGCTGTGAGACGAACGGGCTCCCGGAGACGTTGATTAGAGTCGAGAGCTGACAGCCGAGAGCTGAGAGCCGAGAGCTGAGAGCCGAGAGCTGAGAGCCGAGAGCCGAGCGCCGAGAGTCGAAAGTCGAGCGCTAAGCGCATGAGCGCTGAGTGTGCGAGAGCCAAAACCCGAGGGTATTGGGCCCGAGAGCACAACAGCCGAGAGTGCAGGAGCCAAGAGCTGAGAGCATGACGGTTGAGAACCGACGGCTCGAGAGCTGAGAGCTGAGAGCCGAGCGCACGGCAGTACAAATGAAGGCGACCGGGGACCGGAGGAGCCGTGAGCCGGAATCGGGGCACTTGTGGGCGCGCGGTGGAGGCCAGCCGATGCCACGCGCGCCGGCTCCGCGGCTGCCGATTGATGATAATGACGGTGACGCCGCGGATAGTGATCGTAATCGTGACGATGATTTGCCGCGCCGAGGATTTTAAGGTTTGTGCCTCGGATATGAATTGCTCCGGCTTTTATGTTCGCGCCGCGAAGAGGCGTGCAAAATGAGTCGAGCGTAATTTTTTGCAAGCTTTTTTTTTGTTCTACCCTCCCGAGAATCCATTGCCGTGGAGATTAAATTTGACGCGTTGTAATTTCGAAATGTTTGCAACGCTGTAAAACAGTAGTTCCGAGAGCGGCTCGAAGTGAACTGTTCTTAAATAAGCTTTATGTGCACTTATTTTATGTGTAGGTGTTTAAAATGGATTTTTTTTTGTACTTTTTGCTCTTTTCTCATAAAGGTTACGCGGAGCCCAAACACTCGTCTTTAGGAGGGTATGCCACCTTTAGATGTTTGCTAGATGTCCACAAATGAGAGCTTTCGCTTCGTGTGACCAGAAATCGGAGAACACAAAAGACACATACCAAACTTCACACAACACCTCCTGGTCACCTCTCAGCCCCATACCGACCATACGTGGCAAACCCTGGTAGTGATGGTGGTGATGAGCCATCCCAGAATTAACCAGGCTCGAACCGGATTAGCTTGCGAGCTCTCGCGAGAAGGCAGAGAGCACAGTTACGATGCTTTTGGAAGTACACAAACGTGCCACACAAGCGCTGCCGCCTCACAGCCCCGGGTTTTAATCCCAGCTCGGGGGCCTTTCTGTGTGGCGTTTGCATGCTCTCCCCGTGTCCGCGTGGGTTTTCGTCGTGCACTCCGGTTTCATTCCCACGGTCCAAAAACATGCTGCTGCCTCGGTTTAATTGGCCTGCGGACTAAATTGCCCCCGGTGCCATGTGATGGACTGGCGTCCCATCTTGGCAATGCCCCTGCATTGTGTGCCCTGCGTCTTCTGTATGCGCGCGCACACAGAAAACGCGGAAAAATGACCGACAAAACGCGGGGCAGGCGTCGAAACGCAAACAAACGCGCATTCCCGCCGACGCACGCGCCTAAATGTGACTAAATATCTTCCCGGCCGCGGAGTTATTAATGCGAGCCCCGCAGAATGTAATCTCTAATGCAGGTGGTAAATAATGAGCTTGCGTCCAAGCGGCGCTCATGCATAATGCAGCCCAGTTGCCACGCCGCAGACCGCCGTTATTGAGAGGTAACGCGCCCGGCCCTGTGCCGCTTTTCCATCATTTGCGCGGGGGTTTTTTTTTTACCCCGCATTTCCATTACAAACAAATAGAACAGCTGGCAATATCCGAGCGGAAATGAAAATGGATCGCGGTGCGTTTAAATGGGTTAGCGTCGGGGAAATCGCGCGTCCGATTCGCGGACGGGTGCGTTGTTTAAAGCCGCGATAATGTAGGCAGTCACGAAAGTGTCTCCTCTCTCTCTCTGCAAGTGTTCCGATACATAACGCCGGCGGGCGAGGAAAGTACGAACTTACGGCTGTCCCTTTCAGCACCCGTGGAGGTTACAGGTTTAAGCTACGAGCGACATATTGTTTAATAGACTGTTTAATATATTAATGGTTGTAAAGTCCCCAACTCTTATTAACCGCTCTGTCTCCCGGGCCTCTCTATTTAATGTCCCGTGACGGAGAAGGGCCGGAGAAGGACCGTTGCCTGAAACGTCACCACGTGTTCCACCTTTCCTTGTCAAGGCCGTCGTGTGATTGACGGACGTGTTGGGTTTAACACGAAGGCTTTCGTGACCGATGTTATCCCATAGTGTAGCTATTTTTTCTAGTTAGGTCACGCCAGATCCTTTGTTCCTGATGAAGCTGATTGCAACTATCATCGAAACGTCTTACCTAAATTGTAAATGTTGTGGGTTCGCTCTCCAACACACCGGTGTGCTGAAGTAGTACCGAATTGGCACGTTTCATTCACGTGGCTCTATCGGGTGGAGGCGGGTTTATGACACTTATTTTTACGTGACCTAACTCATTAAAAGAGTTATACCATGTGTTGAGTTTGTTTAATCTTCTCACAAGATCTGCCGATTAGACAGCGAGGGTGGGAGCAGAGTGGCTGGTGGGCAGCCCACGGGCTGGCTAGTAGGTCAATGGATGGAAGGACGAATGAGCGGCAGGGCCTGAGAAGCTGGGACCAGGTCAGAAGATTTGGAGGGACACACCTGGACGCAGGAGGTGCAAAGAGATGGAGGAGAGCGTCTGACGCTGAATTAGAAAAAGAACGAATCGATTTTGCGATTGTACGTTTGAGCTATTTTCAGCCACTTGTGCCTCCGACGTTGATGCCAAACACAGAATGTACGGAGGGATAGCTCGGCTCGCTGGCGGCTTCGCGGGAGAATCAGTTTCACGTCGCCACAATCGCATCATTCTTGTACACACCAGATGCGCAGGCCAGAATTACGAAGCATTTCAGTCCGAGGGCCATCCGAGGTTTCTTCCCCCCTCATTTGTCGATCCAGCTGCTTTCTCCTCCTCCTCCTCCTCCGTGGCTCACGAGCACCGGCGCTCCAGCGCAGCGTGCACCATTAGCAGGGTGTGTGTTCCCGGCGAAAGACTCGTTCATAATCACGCCTGGGCTCCTGCTGCCTCACCGCTCACCGCGTCCCTCCTCCCCACTCGCGCCCGCCCGCCCGCTCGCTCACCCGCCAGCCCACGACACCCCCGCCCCGGCAACATCACATTGGTGCGCCTCTGCGGTAGGGGAAGCCTGGTCACGTCCCCCCCTACCGAAAGACCCACGGAAGGGAATATCACAGAGCTACCTCTGAGATCGGTGACACGTGGTCCGGACTCATAGAAGAGGGCAGCACTTCACACTCACGCTGCACGGTCAGAGCGATGTTTGAAAATTGCTCTCCAGAGGTGTTCTTTCTGGATTCTCCAGTACGGCTTTCTCTAAAGAGCGGCTATGTAGAGCAATTCTCACACATCGAGCCGTGAAAAACACATCCTAATGCGATTTTGTTAATTCTCAGACCTGCATGGTAACCAAGTGAAGCTGCAACCCCCCCCCCGTCCATCCCCGTGTTAATTATTAATTGACAATCTTCATTCGATGTACAGCTTGTCTGTGCTGTAGGTGAGGCG
>JAZEWU010000015.1:8490860-8502534 GCA_036362915.1 Geotria australis
GTTGCTTATTGAAAGTTCGGATGAAGTGGAATTAAAACGGCGCGCGTGTCGCGTTGTCCGCTCCGCGAGAATTGCCAAGCGAAGAAAGGGCTGAGGGATAACCCCCGGCTGATGTTTTAGCGGCGCTCATTAAAACACTGTTAGAAGGAATTTGACAGATTCCTTCGGGGAATTCCTCACTGGTTTATGTCAAGTTCTCACAGCATCCGCAGCTGCCACACATCCCCTCGTGAGCGAAGAAAAAATGACCTTAAGCGATGAAATATATTCATGACTTTTACCCTTTAAAATGTAAGGCATGTGAATCTGAGATGAAGAGTCACGGGCGCGTGTTCATGCGTGTCTCTCTGTAGCCACGTGGTCTAAAACAAAAACAAAGTTGAAATTATTTACTCTTCACACTTCAGCGTCCAGGCAGTGCCATGTTCCATGTACAGCCCTGTGCCACCGGTGGTCATTCCAAATTCCTATGGCCGAGATGAAACGAGAGAGCAGGGACACGCGACACGGCTGTCCCGTAAGAATAGCTATGGAGAGCAATTCTCAGGGGTAGTTCTATGCACAGGACAAGCACAGTTGACCTATTTTATCTACGCTCGACACGGCTATCTCGAGTCAACTCTTCAGAGCAATTCTCATACGTCACTGAGCCACGAAAACTCGCATCAATGTAAACCGTGAGCTGCTCGGTAGAACCCCGTGTTCTAGAGGCGGTCATCTCGCCGGGTAGCGGTTGATGTACGAGCAAGGGTGTGCTGGGTTCGAAGCCTTCATAAGTGGATATTTAATCTGTAAAACACTAAGGCATTCATGCCTCTTTTCAGCTTCACTTCCCACTTATTGATGATTACTCTTCCGTAACTGTGAACGCTATTTCGGTTTTAAGTTGCCACTTTTGCTAAACAGTTCCACTTAAGCACTCTGACGCCTCTATCCTGACGTCAGAAGAACGTGTTACACGCTTGGAACAAGACCGCATATAAGACGGCTAAAATAATTGGGCCACAGGAATAGCAATATTTGGGAGACCCCGCAGCTCACTCCGTGAAGTCCAAATTGCGTCAGTGTAAACCAAAGTATTTACGTCTAATTTCAGCCATTACTTCCCACGTCGCGATCCCTGTCAGGTAATACTTGGTATTGCCTGCGAATTCTACCAAACACTTCGAGGCCGAGCTGAAAGACAACGATGTCCAGAGGCTGACCATCGTGCTTCGAAGAATCGCAAAGAAGAAGAAGATTGCACTGCTGAAACTTCAGAGAGCCAGCAATATTCTCTCAAGGGTATCAGAGCGATTTCCAGGTCAAAGCAGTCATGTCAGCAGAAAACGTCGTCAACAAGAGATGTCAACATAACTTTTTACTCGCTGGGAGAAATATCACCCATAGGACGGCTACTCTGCTAGTATAAGTAATGTTTGACGCGAATTTCAACGAGTTCTCAATCAATTGAATGACGCCGAATTAAACTGTTCCGCTAATGAGAACTAATGACTAAAGGTGATGCTTACGCTTAGGGTCATGTTGTCACTCGCTGTAGCAACTGCTGTTCTTTACAAAAGCTTGTAAAACAGGTCATTATCTGCTTACATTTTGAACAATTTGACCCTTTGACTTTTTTGCGCTTAATTAACAACGAATTACGTTTCACCGTCTGACAATTTTAAAAAAAGTGTATCATTAATCAGCGAAAAAATTCCACTGATTTAAAACAGGTCGAGATTTGGTGTCGCGACGCAACGCAAGATTGTACCGTACCGGCGATACCGCCACGTTACGCGCACAGGGTTTACGAAGCAGTGCGCTAACCATCGCGCCATCGCTCCCCCACCACCTCCCCCCAACCCCCCATAATGATTCTCAATGATTTCTGGGACAATTAAACGAATGGCAAATGACATTGTTCCCCCAATTATCACTAATTAGACAACTATGAATAAAGATGATGGCGTCAGTTGAATTATAAACCCTCCATCCCGCGCGTCACCGGCCGTAAACTGAGCGGCGTGGTGAAATATGGTCAAACAACCCCACGAGATCCACACGGACCACATGGGGAAGACCTTTAGCCAACAGTGACCGTGGGCTGTAAGTGTGAAAATATACTGGCATGACGTCAAGGCAGAGAGAAACTAGACAGTAATATGGACTGGAGCACGCAAAAAAATCCAAATGCAAATTTCCCCCATATATATCCTTAGACTGTTGGACCGTGAATGAGCACCTATGAAGGCCGGCACGGCACACGAGGGTGCGCGTGGGCAACACCGCACTCAGCCGCCTTTGTCTCCCCCAGCAAACTGTTCCCACACCACACAGAACGCTCGCACTTTACGGTCGAGTCAACCTCGGACATTCGTCGGGAATCGAACCCGATTCGCCAGTTTCCCAGCCCACCGCGTCAACCCATCCGCCAACACCACGAGGCTTGGAACACGGACACATCGACGAACGTAACCCCCACACCCCCGACCAACGAGTGCCCCATCACCCAGGGTGCAAGGGGGGGGGAGAGCTGCCACATACGGCTGCATAATGGATGAAACCTCGTCCTGCTGAAGGGCAACGCTCCTCACATTGATTTATTGACCGGGAGTCCTGCGCGTGGAGGAGGCATCAAGGCAACGCTTGAGCGGTGAAAGTTTGAGAGGCCCTGTTGCGGTCGGAGCCGAGCCGGGCTGTTGGGCCGGTGTTGCCTTCGGGGGCCGTGGCGATCCACGCGGCCGATTCTATTTTTCGAAGAGTAACATCGGCCGGCGGGCGCACGACGCCTCCTCCAGCTTCCACCCGGAGAAGAAGCCACACGACCGGAGGATTGTCGTGCGGTGCACGTGGCCTGGTACAGCCTGCTCTGGTATCGGGTCCTGGTCTTCTGCGGCACTGGTTACCATCTGCTCCATTCCTCCTGATGCTCCCACTAAATGAGGCTCCTCGGACCCACCTACCCACTCCCCATATGCCTCCTCGTGTTCCTGCTCTCCAGGCCCGGTCCCCACACGTACTGCAGGTCTCTCCATCTTGTCTGAGGACCCCACTCGGGCCCTCTCTCGTCTCTGGTTCTCTCTCTCTCTCTCCTCCTCCCTGGCTACTCTCATCCTCTCACTCGGCACTATCTCACTATCCTCACTCATCCTAACAGAAGAGTCGTAACGTCAGTTAGGCCTAAAGAACGTTTGTTCTCTCAATCGACCCACGTGCATGCGTTTTCCGTCCTCCACCAGAACCCAAGAAAACCCACACACCCCACGTGTCCATCACCCATCCCCACCCCCAAAATCCTCACTCATTGGCTGGCCACGTATACTACCGGCTGGTCGCGATTCGCCGCACACAGCCTCGCATACACCTCCCCACTCTCAAAGGGACGAGCTTCAGATCCCCCTCATTCGGGTGGATCCCTCCCCCCCCACAGTCGCAAATGGGTTTGGCGGCCGCGATGTGTACTTTTCGCGTTCGTCCCTCTTTCTCTCTCCGTTCCCTCTCTGTCGCCGTTCTCTTATTTGCTCCATCAGAGCCCGCGACACACCCATTACTGCAACGTGTTTGCGCTCGTCGTTTGGATGTCGCGTACTTTGGCTCCGGCGCTGTCCAGCATTTGTCGTCGTGGAAAATACAACAACAAAAAAAACCCTCAAAAAAATAAACGCGGGGGAATAAACGTGCTTGTGGCATCGTGTCCGCGCCGCCGCCGCGTGCATGCGGAATGAGGCCGCGCAGTGTGTTTTGTGATTTTATTTATTTACGTCGGCCCCCTGCTCGCCGCGCACCGCGACAGGCGGCCGCGAACCCGCAGGACGGTAATTCGCCGACGAATCACTTGCGGGACGCAGACTCCCCGCTGGTGCGGCGACATAACGGTCCCGGCCGTCGTCGGGAGAAACATATCCCGGCCTCGGCCGTGTCGAGCGGCACCGCCGCACGGTACAGAGGCTCGCTGCTGTACACAGTGTCGCGGTGTCGCCGAGAAAGCGGCACAGAGGTGCGTCGAGAGTCGGCACGATTATCGCACCGGCGCCAGCATCGGTCTCCGCTTCATCCTGTAGGCCGGGATTGTGCGGGGGCCCGGGCCTATCTCGGGGAGGCACAGGTCGCGAGGCGGGGCTACGCCCGGGATGGCACGCCAGTCCGTCGCAGGATAACTGCAAGGAATTTAATCAGCAGGCCAATTAACCTCGGCAGCGGCGTGTCTTTGGATGGTGGAAGGACACTGCAATTACCGCATGTAGTTTGGTCTTTTTTTTCCATTTAATCACTCGCATTCATGCTTTCATAATTTCCGCTCCCCCCGCTCCCCCCCCTTTCTTATTTTTGTTACGTAAATAAATATTTTGCATAATCGGTGGCCGAGACGAACGCGGGCGAAACGGCGGCTGCGGCAGCGCGGCACGGCGCGCGAACGTTACTCCTGACAACGGAGCGAAACGCCGACTCTCGGCACGTCCGACGCTGGGAGACGGAGCGGCGAAATCGGATCGCGAAATCGGAGCGCGTGTTTCGGCGAGCGACGCCGATGGCCGCGAGCAGACGCTCGCCGTTGCCGATTTCGACGACAGAAACACGACGACGGCCATTTACACTGCGCGACAGGAAGAGAACTTGTAATTCCTAGCGTGCGTTTGTTTATTTTATCGGGCATAATCTCCGTTGCTTTTCAAATCCCTCCCCGCTGACTCCCCTTCAAAAACAAATTCGCCGGCAGCAAACGCGAAATCCCTCCCAGCAACGGGAACATCAGTGGACAGGCCCGATTCACCCGGGATCGCCCGGGGCCAATTCCTCACCCCCGCGTTTGTTATCGCCGCCTTGCCCCATCAAACGAAGCTCAATCCTCTTCTCCTGGCCCCATCGACTGCCCACCTCTTTTTCCTTCAGACGCGTTCCCTTCTCATGGTCATTGAGCTGACCATTGTCAAGTTCTAGCATTTTATTCTTGTCAAAATACCCGGCCGCGATTCCCTCGAACGCGTGTCCGAGTGACCCGAGTTGTCATGCCGCATTACGCTCCTGGTGTCAGCTGGGATAAGTTCTGGCTCACCGCGACCTTTCGCAGGATTAAACGGTTTCTGACAAGGGATGGATGGATGGATGGGTTCGGATCATTTTCGCCAGCGTCGTGAAAGGCGCCGGGCATCGCTCCCGTTTGGACTACGAGAGACGGGACGAGGCGGCGGCACATCGCCGGCTCGCCTCCCGTCGGCGAGTCTTTGCGTTCGTTCGCGAAAAAAAACCCCCTCGAGGTTCTTTTGAGAACAAAACAAAAAACGAAACATCGACGACGATGATAATGATGAGGCCGGCTGCCGTTGCGACGCATCCCCTTCCGGTTTCATAACGGCGCAAAAATAACAAGAACCGGCACTGGAGCTGATGGGAATGTGTGATGTCGCCGCTTCAGTATATGGACACGCGGGCGTAGAAAACATCAGACCGAATGTTTCTTTTACTCCAAAGAGAGCTGCCTTTTCTCATTTCGGTGGTCACAATGTTCCTTTATTTTGAATTCAGCGGAGATATTATGCATCTCTCAATGCGGCATTATAATGCGTGAATAGACACTGATCCAGAAATAAATTGGTCAGCCCCCGAGCTTTAATACGGCGGCCCGTGAATGCTATAAAAACGTTATTGTTCATAACAAAGCTTCATCATTCACGCAGGAAAAGCCTCACTCTTTTATCAAGTGGCTTCCCACCGCATTTACGATGTTTGGCAAATTCCATCAAACGAGCGTTTGGCTTCGTACGGAGGAAGACTGGAATACTCGGACGAAGCCCTTCCTCTCAAAGCTCCGCACAGATAGATTGAAGAACCCATTAGCGCTACTGCCATCTCCTGGCTGCCTCCTTCCCCCCGCCCCGAGCCTCAATCGAACACCTTCATGTAATTATTTGGCAGTGAAGGTTCAAGGTGACACCTCATAGAGGTGGCAGAATGAGGTGATAAATCTCACCTCCGCCGCTGACACATTGAAATCCACGGTTCCATCAGCACGGTCTTTAACATTTTACGACTTCAAGATGAAAATGTCATCGCGGCCAATGCTATTGATGCCAACCACAACCCACCAAATATGCCCCCCACATCTTGCAATCACAGAGCAGTTGCACAGTGTGAGAGTTGACCTGGATGGTGATTTTATAAAATATAATAATGTACGAGACTGATGTACTTTTGAGATTCGCTCTCCATAGTTATACTTTCCAGATAGCCGTGTCAAGCGTTCCTCCTCTCTTCGTTGCGATGTTTCGCCTCCCACGTTGGAGGCGTTGGAGGCATTGTGAGGCGAAACGTCACGAAATAGAGAGGTGGAACGCTCGACACGTCTATCCTGACAGAACAGCTCCGAAGAGCATTTCTCATAATGTACGGCACTTTGTTAACGCGTTTCGCGCGATCAAGAGCTACCCGTGCCGTGCCGGTCGCGGTGGTTGTGTGACCACACCTCACCGCGCCGGGGCGAGTGTGGGACGGCGATTGGTGGTGCTTCGGGAATGGGTCAGGCAGCACTCGCCATCGACACTCAGCCATCGCTGGGAATGAAACTTAGGCTCGCCGGGGGTTCATAGCGCAGTGCACCAACCACTGCGCCACCGCGGTCATACTTATGCTAAAAGTACGGGACCTCGAATTAAAGCCGGGCTTAATGAGGGAGTTGAGATGTTGTTTGGTGCCTCATCTCAGAAATAAAGCACTCACATTAGTGTATATTAGCACATCCTATTTGCTATGGACTTACACCTAGGGCCCCGGGGTGTGCATGGTTTGCAGGATTGTATATTCCCATTTGCCACCGCCGAGCACTGATTGATTGGTGAGCGATACATGAACAAACTCAGCACGTTCGTCAATACCGCCGCATTGCATGAAAACGAAAATTACAATTTATAATGTGTGCAGTATTCGTCCAATGTCAAAGGTATTCGTTCGAAGAGAGAACCACTTAGAGGTAGGAGGTAAGACAACCACGTGGTTAGCTGGCGCCAACATTTGCCAGACACCGCGTCCTATGTATTATGATGGGATCGGCCAATTAATGAGTGTTTTTTAGTTTTGGGAGGAAACCGGAAAACCCGTAGGAAACCAACACAGAACAGGGGGAGAGAGCACAAACGCTACACAGAAAGGCGGCTGAGGTGGGAATCGAACCACCTTTGGCAGGACCTTCTTTCTGTGAGGCGCGGGAAGTTACCACTGTGCCACCCTGCCGTCGAAATGAGGACAACAACGATAGAATACGCGACATTTGGGGCTGCGGCCCTCCTTCATTAGCGGAGAGACAGAGGGGCCGGAGAGACAGTGAGTAATGGACAGAGACTGCACTAACACCCACCATGAGGGACGTAGAGAAACAGAAAACATTCATGAAACCAAACTTTTTACTAGGGCCCCAAGGTACAAAGTGCAGTCTCCGACTCGTTTTTTCACTCACCCCATCTGGCCCCTCCATCTTTCCAACCGTCACCAATAATTTCCATGTTTTTGATTTCTATGTCGGGGCAGCGTTATATATTTAGTTGCAGTCTTAAGTGCGGCGCTATTGACGAGGCTTTTTCGTCATCATTATCAGTACCCGCTTAATCCCGTTCAGGGTTGCGGTGAGCCGGAGCCTATCCCGGCAAACACAGGGCACAAGTCAGGGCTATACCTAGGATGGGACGCCATTCCATCATAGGGCACCGGGGCCAATTTAGTCAGCAGGCCAATCAACCTATGCGGCAGCATGTATTTTGACTGTGGGAGGAAACCGGAGTGCCGGGCAAAAACCCACACGGACACCGGGAGAGCATGGAAACTCCACACGGAAAGGCACCTGAGCCGGGATTCGAACCCGGGGCCTTCTTGCTACTCACCGTGCCACCGTGCCGCCCGGCTTTTTCGTCTGTTGTTTATTATTGTTTTTTGTTTGTTTGTCGTTACGTGCGCTGGTGCGCCGCTGCCGACGCGGTACCACAGGAAATGTATAATGATGACAGATAAAGGGACTTCACAGAGCCCTGCTGATGACTCACATCAAGGGAGTGCGCAAAGCATGAAGTCACGACGAACCAATCGCAGCGAGGCCCCTTACTGCTGCGCCACCGTTCCAATTACCTGGGGAGTGTAAACAACCAGCACCTTAGACTCTTCGCCACAAAACAAAAAAACATTTGGAAAATATCTCTTTCTTTTTAAGTCACTTTCCCCGTTAGAAAATGATCGGCTCGACACGCAGCGAGCGATTCAGCAGCTGGAAGCTGCCTCACTGATCAGTGGCGTAGCTGTCGAGTGTGCGGGCCGTGCAACTGCACTACGGCACCACGGGCCCGAGCAGCCCAGGTGCCGGGGCAACGGAGAGGCCAGGTGGGATGAGACAGCTGCAGGGGCCCAGTTCAACCCCTGCCACCTGCTCCGTGCCATCGTCTCTGATGAAACAAGCACTGGCAGCCCTAAGCTAGTACTGGCATGTTCACATTTCTAAGGCAGAGGCAGATCTCTACTTATGAGTACTAACGTTGGCCTCTCCTTGCATTATAACGTCGAATAGAATTATCCTGTTACAGTCACGGTGGAAGGATGCGCTCCACAACGACACACGATGAGGTTCACACAGTATTGCTGCTTGGGATGATAAACAGCTACGTCTTGCGATGAAGAGTGCCCCATCGTTTTTGAACAGAGTGCGCTCGCCAATAATATCTATCAAGCCAGCGGTATTTGTTTAAGAAGTCTACACCTGCTGATGAGAGGCAGAAGGTCAAAACCAGTCTAGTTTTGCTTGATATAAGAAATGCTGCTGGATGATAGGATGTCATTGATGTAGATTTGTCACGGCTCGATGTATGAGAGTTTCTCTCAAGAGCCGCTCTTTCGGGATAGCGTTCCTCATCGCTCCTTTGCGACGTTTCGCCTCTCACGTTGGAGGCATCCCGAAAAAGCATCTCTTGCAAGCAATTCCCACACCGTAGTCGTACAAGAGAGATTCTACCGGCGTTTCATTTCATTAGACACATCAGTAACAAAAACTGTTTTCTATTTTTTTTAATTCAGTCAACGATGACCGTGAGTCGATGACAATCTCGTGCTTGTTGTGTCACTGCAGGAATCCCGTGAAGAGCTTGCAAGCTCACTGGGTATTTTTCAGCGTGACGATGGCCACGGCTGCCGCTGCCCGCCAGCGAGCGAAGCGCGTGGCTGACGAGACGAGATTAACGCGGTCCGAATGAAGACGCCGACTGCGATGATAATTTAGTGGCGTTATCGGAGGCCCCGGTGCACCGAGAATGACCAAACGTGGCAAGTGGCCATTGTGCGCGTGTGGAAGGATTTATTGAGTTCACCGATTGGCCGAACGGATAACGGCCGGGAGGGCAGAATTGCATGCCACTCACAGCAACGTTTAATAACTTAAAGCGTCTGACAAAAAAAAAAACGTTTGACAGCTTTAGCGGACGACACACTAAGAGAATGGCTGAATTAAATCCAAACGCAGACTCGACTAAACCTCCGCGGGCTTTCATCGCCAATTCGACCAGGACCGCGAATAAAAAAGAAGTAAAAAAAAACCGCTGACTGAATTACCACCGGATTGTAGTCTCGCGCCTGCACTGCCATTCCGAACGAGACTTTGTCGCCCAGACTCTTCCGTCGCGATGGCTTTCAGGACCCGTAAAGCGCTCCCATTAATCTCACCTCCGGAGGAAAGGAAGGGCCCCTTTTTTTCGGGGCGGGGCAGGGGGGGTGGTCGCGGGAGGGAATCTGGCAGTAAAATTATGAAATGCACTGCTCTCTGGGCACGGACACAAACAAGGCTGATAAAGAATGACACACTCACCAAATTTGGCGGACTCTTAACGGCGGCAGGCTCACACAATGGATTTACGATCAGTTTGGGCCAAGCGGGAGCATTTATACGGCGCAATGGCGGGTGATATATGTGACTGGAGCGTCACACGTCTTATATTACACCTCGCCCCTCCGGTTGATGCTTCCGCGGCGGCACGGGCATCGTTCGGTAGATTTACATTGCGTCAGCGTGGCACATTAAGCCAAACCTCAAAGTCAAAACATACCAATTGAATACCTAATTCTTTATATATTAGTTGAATTTACAATTAACACATAGGCTTCGGTGATCGATGTTACGCTGTGTGATAGATTTTTCAGTCAGATCGAGTAAGTAAAACGTTCTATCGTAAACGCTCCTTGGCAGCGAAACGTTTGGACACAAATTGTCCGAAGTGTTCGTTCTCCGATACACCGGTGTGTGCAGCCAGTAAAACATTGGCACGTTTGGTCATTAGCTTAATTCGCAGGCTGTGCCCGGTGGAGGAGGGTGCACGACGCACGTTTCACTCATGCGTCAAGGCCCCCGATTTATATCGAATTACGCAAAGTCAATAAAGAAATCTTAGGCAAGCAGAAAAACAGGAGACAACTATCCATCCGAGGATTCATGCCACCAAAGTAAAATCCAAATCATAACAAAAATAATAATGATGATGTAAACAAGAGAGAGAGAGACAGGCCGCCAAGATGGAGTGTCTCGGGAGGACGGTTACAAACACAGGGCAAAGCTGATGCCCCCGTTTTTCTGACGTGGGCTGACGGATGCGGGTTTGTGGGGGCGTCAGTGGGAAAAAGCCGCGGCTCCTAATGCTGCCTCCCTGCCCCCAAGCGCTGCCCACAAATATGAGCGGTCTTATAATATTTGAGTTTAACGCCGGCCTCCAGGGCCTCCCCCGCAAAGCCCACAGGAAGCGAGACCCACCGCTAGCGACCCGGCAACCGCATCGTTTGTCTAGACACGCGCACCGTGCCGCACTCCGGCACACGGGATACTAAACACACTTCGTGTACATATATTCCGGGGCGGCACGGTGGCACAGCGGGTAGCGCTAGCGCCTCACAGCAATTCACAGCTCGGGTGCCTTTCTGTGCGGAGTTTGTGTGTTCTCCCGTTGTCCGCATAGGTTATTGCCGTGAATTAGGGTATCCTCCCATAGTCCAAATACATGTGAAGTGGCCTAAATTGCCCCCGGTGCCCTGTGATGGACTGGCATCTCAGCCTGAGTACAGCTCTGTCTTGCACCCTGTGTCTGCTGGAACAGGCTCCAGCCCCCCGTGACCCTGTGCAGGATTAAGTGGCGACTGATAATGAATTAATTAATGACTGAAAATGAATGATTGAATGACATTTTTGGGGGAT
Source organism: Geotria australis (assembly GCA_036362915.1). Lineage (NCBI taxonomy): Eukaryota > Metazoa > Chordata > Hyperoartia > Petromyzontiformes > Geotriidae > Geotria > Geotria australis. The sequence goes on from JAZEWU010000015.1 coordinate 8,502,046, forward strand.
AGCCAACTGCCCTTTTCCAATAATAATAATACATACAATTTATAACGCGCACATGTTCATTCAAATTTCGAAGGCATTAATTCACAGAGAGAACAACTCAGAGGCGCAAAGAAATCGCAGAGAGGCGGAGGAGGGGGGAAGGCAGCCAGGCGGTTAGTCGGCATGGTGCTTGCCATCCACTCCCCCGCGTGCCGTGTCGGCCTTCATAGGTGCTGGCTTAACCGCACTTGACCCTACAGCCTGTTAAGGCTATACGGGGGATCTTTATCTTTGCACGTCTACACATGCGAACGAACGTACGTAATTACACGGATAAATATCGCGCGCTTGTAATCATCGCCGCCGCGGTGACACTTCATAAATTAAAATTACCCAAACGAATTACCGCTCGACTCCGAATCCGTGCGCCCGAAAGGCCCGGTCATCCCCACTGGGGCCTGTCTCCGCTGATGGCCGGAGGAAGGCCCCCCCCCCCCCCCCCCCCCCCCC
>JAZEWU010000015.1:8511947-8530362 GCA_036362915.1 Geotria australis
CGTCTTTGTTGATCTGTCTGCTGCATATGACAGTGTGAACCACCGCCTCCTCCTGAAAAAGATCTTGGAGTTGACAAAAGACCTGGCGCTTACAGACCTCATTGGAGCCCCCACACTCGTCGTGTAAAGAAAATGGGAAACTGTAATTTAACCATTGCGCTTCGAAGAATCGCAAAGAAGAAGAAGCGGGTGCCGGTGAAAGTTGTTAATTGCCAGCATGGGTGGTAGAAACCTGCGTCTTCGGAGCAAGCGAATACACTTGCAGGACCCGCGGAAACTCGTGGCATGAATGACTTATAGGTTTCAAAGAATGAGCGAATAAACAATATTGCGCAACAGATGTTCCGGAAAGACCTGCGTTCGCCATACGAATTCGGAATTCCCACCGCTGGCCCAGGGCTGTAAACATGAAAACACGAGCAGCCACAGCGCATTGCTCAACCGAGCAGAAAATCACTGGGACCTGACTTCAACATTCGTCCACTTGCCCCTCCGCTGAGCCACCGCCGCCGCTATCGCCGCGCGAGGCCACACGCTGCCCACGCCAGGGCGGGTGGCGCGAGCGGTTAAACGATTACACGGTTCCGTTCATGGCGGGCGCAACGGAGGCGACACGGCGGGCCTGAGCGCACGCACGCACGCACACGGGGTCGCGCGGACAAAACCGCAGAGCCACCTCGGCGAGACCAGATTTCGCCGGCGCGTGACAGCAGCGGCAGGAGGAGCGGGCACGGAGTCCCCGGCGCTCGTAATTGGAGGAGTTACCATCGACTTTGAGTGCTTCGTCTGTGCGTCCTCTAATCCGTGTGTTCGACGTCGAGCTGTCGCTCAGCGTAATTCCGACCGTCGCGCCTCCCCGCGCTTCTTTGCTCACTGTTCCCTTCTTTTTTCCTGTCATTATTTAATTAGGAGAGTGTTATTAACCATCAGGAAGCCTTTATTCCGAGGATAACCGGAATCTACTTCTAACGACTCGCCGCCCGAGCAAGGCTCAGTTTTCCCAGCGTGTGATAACAGCGGCAGTCTGGAAATTATGGTAACCCTACGTTTGCCGGAAAGCGTACTTTATTAACTAAGGAGGGCCTCAATTTCCGAGAATAGCCGAGTAAACACAAACCCAGACCGAGACTGAAGTAAACAAGACCGAGTTTTTGTTTAACTTACTTTTACTTAATGCTTACTTTTACGTGCATTATCTATGAGAGCCACAATTAGAGGGTCCCACTTACACTGGGATTATTTTATTTAAATCTCGTCTTCAGGCATTTCATGACGAGCGTTCATGCACGTGGTAGGAAACCGGAGCACCTGGAAGGAAGGCTACATCCTCGACGAGTGGGGGGGCAACACTCAATCCCCGTACAGATGTAAACAGGTGGAAATCAGTGGCTGCATCGTAGGCAGGTGTGGGTCCCACGCGGTGTGTTTCGCGCGGCCTCTGCGTTCTGCGTCCCGTCGTGGGTCGCATGTCACGCTGGGGGGGGAAGGTGGCCAGACCCGGCGCGCCGTGCCGCTAGCGGCGGGGATGAGGGCGGAGGGGAGGCTCCCGGTGGCGGGAACCCCCGGAAATCGACGGTAGCGCGGCGCTCGCGCTTAGCACTTCTAATCCCATCAAAGGCGCCGAACAAACGGAAATTAGGGATCAAATCGGCGATGTGTGCGGAGCACGTGCCTGCGTGCGCGTGAGTGCGTCGATGGAGGAGCGGTGGCGCCGCGGTTAGCGCGCCGCGCTACGGACCTGGCGACCTGAGTTCGATAGATGAATAGATGTTTATTATTACGGCAGAAAATACCCAGTGAGTTTGCGTGCTCTTTACTGGATTCCTGCGACGCAACAAACGCGCGAATTGACAACAATAAATAGCTGCTCACGGCTGAATACCTGGTGCAGAGTGTAAACACCGCTGCTCAGGAAACAAAGGCGTCCAGGCGTGGTCCTGGCCACCGACCCCCTCGTGTGCCTTGCTGGTCTTCATATTTGTGCTCACTAACAGCACTTAACGCTACAGTCTGTTAAGGCTATACGGGGGATATTTGTCACTGGGTAGCAGTGCTGAAGCAGTGCATAGCGCCGTGTGGTGCCAACACGGCTACCTGGGTTCGATTCCAGCTCTCCGGACTCGCAGTACACCGTGATAAACACTGTCCCACCGCTCCCCCGATTCCTCTCGACACCAGCTGGGAGTCGATAAGTGACTCGCGCACTTGGTCACTTTATTAGACGAAATCACGCGCTTATAAATGCTATTATTATTGCAACGATCCGGCGAGCAAAATGTCTCGGCCAATTATTCTAAAATATCAAAAGCCACCAAAGCTTCTTTGGGATGTCTCGCTGCTTATTATAAACTTCGTTCCCTTTCAGGGCCACAGCGTCTCTGACGGTTGTGTTGGGAACTTTCTGTCATCTATCGTTGCTCCGAATACCGCAATTTCAGCGGCGTCCTTGCAGTAACGACAAACGCGTAACTTTTCTCACGTAACGGCGAAATTTAGCAGATTGCAGTCTCACTTGGGGCATTACCACGGCGCGTAAGATCCCTGCGAAATCTTGATTAGAGGAGCGGAGGGTACGCAAACTGACATCGCGGTGCTCGTTAGTAAAATCACGGAGTTGGCCCCCGACATGTTAGCGGAGAAACAGAGTTGGTTAAAGACAAAAGGAAAAACATCCACCAGCCACCCCCCCACCCCCCAAACTCTGTTGCTTTTCCTTGTTTCGCCCCCGATCTTCCCCTCCCCCTCATCCACTGCTCTCAATCAGTACAACGGCGGTTCTGTGTTTGTGAAATTTAGTTTGAGAATTGCTCTTAAGTGCGGCTGTTTCGAGGTAGCCGTATCTAGCGTACATCGTTTTTTGCTGGACACTGCTATCCCCAAAGAGCAGCTCTTGAGAGCGATGCTCATACGTCGAGCTGTGAAAACCTACATCAACGACTTTGGTTTTATCCATGTGCTGATGTAGGTTCTCATGTTTCGATTCATGATGGTTGCTTTTCAAAGCTGTTCTTTCGCGATAGCCATGTCGAGCACTCTGCCTATCTTCTTCGCGAAGTTGTAGTTAGTGGGCAGCACGGTGGCACGGTGAGTAATGCAGCCGCCTCACAACAAGAAGGTCCCGGGTTCGAATTATGGCTCGGGTGCGTTTCTGTGCGGCGTTTGCATGTTCTCCCCGGGTTCGCATGGGTTTTCGCCGCGTACAGCGCTTTCCTCCCACAGTCCAAAGACATGCTGCTGCATTACATTATATAACGTCATGTATGTCCACTGTTTACTAATACACTAGTTATGTCCATATTCAATTAAATAAAGAACTCACAAGACCCTCACATCACCACGAATTATATAATGTAATCCGGTGGTTAACATTTGTCAAAATTGCAAGGTATTAAAAGTTATTAATGCAGGGTTTAAAAGTATAGAAAAAAAGGTGGTTTTAATTAAATGTCAGAGTCGAAAAAGAAAGCAGTGACATTTCACCAAAAAGACTTCTTCGCTGGAAATGTAAAGAAAAATACGGAGAGGTTTCACGTGGAAAGGTCTCACCGCATGTGCTGCCAACGACCCGGAGGTCACAAGCTCGTCCCAAAGGTCATCTGCTGCGCGAAAGCCACTCTCATCCCGCCGCCCACCCAGGACGATCGTGTGTATTATTCAGCAGAGACAGGGTGCGGATGAGCTTCCAAGTTCCGTACGAATCGGGATAAGAAAGTGTTTTTCTAATAATTATTATTCCATTGACTTGTGTGTTTAAGTCCCGATAGCCGCGTCGAGGACCCCGAGAGAACAGCTTTATAAAGCAACCATAATGTTGAAAACCTACATCAATCGATAGTATAGACTCGAAACTAAAATTAGGTACAGCGCTATCCAGATAGCGCTTTGTGACCCTCGGGTGAAAGGCGCTGTATAAATTGAAATAGTTATTATTATTACAGGCGGAAGTAAGCCCTGACGCTCGGTGACACCACCGGCATTATCGCCGCGTCACGCCGGGCGTGGCTTTCGCGGAGGTTTCCCACCTTCGGGAGGCCCAAATAACCGATTGCGGAACAAGTAGATAGCTTCGACTTTTAATTGCTTAATTAATTAAGAGACTTGTCATCTCAGCTTTACAACCACTGCTCGTTCGCCCCGGAAATAATGTTTCGAGAAACGGCAGCCACAGTTTGAAACTGTCACAAAGAACCCACGGGCCGTTATTGTGAACTTAATAAAGGTGTCCACTTAGTGTTTGAATATTTTAATGCCTGAATTGTTTCCGGAGAGGGTAAAGTAGTTTCCATTGTATAATCATATGCTTACTGACAAAAAAAGGTCCCCGTAGTTATAAGAGCGCGACCCGAGCTATTCATGCATTGATAAGTGTTGTCCTTGAGCTGCTTGCTTTTTGGAAACATTTGGTCTAACACTGGTGACACAAGGCTACAAAGAAGGCTGTCCCTGGAGTTGGCCAATCAGGCTCAAGGACAATGCATACATTATCAAAGCACATTGTTTGCACGTCTTGGCGCAAGCTGGCGTGGTTATTGCAAACCTGACGCCGTGCCAAAGGTGTCTATTCGGTGTTTGAAGATCTTCCCACCTGCATTATTACCAGAAAGGGCAAATAAAGCCTTTGCTACGTCTTGACGAGCCTGTAGGCGGCACGTGCGGACTGTGTGCCGCGTGCATCTCACAGCCAGGCCAGGCGCACCTTGTGGCCCCGCAGAGTGTCGAAGGCTCGAAGTTGCGGGGGCTGAACCCCGCTAGCCGCAGCCACCCACCGTGCCGGTGTTTACGGTGGTGCGCGGTGTTTACCGCGGTGCCGACAGGTTGAGATTAAGCGATGTCTCGGAGCTGCACCGTACGCAACCTGGCCTGTCGCATTCGGGAAATGCAGACCGACAGCCCAATAATACCTTTGCAAATTCCACGCGCAGCAGTCCGCAAATACCCTGTTTCCATGAGCTCAATTAGCCCCCACAATTGCCCCCCTCAATTGCCCCCCACCCCATCAGCGGCACCGCGTTACTATGTGATTTTACTCGACCCTGAGTGGCTGCCAATTTGAGCTTGAGCCAGAAATTCTCTGGGCCAATTTTGTGTCGCAGGGCTGGCCCGAATTCCCGCCGTCAGAATGCAGGCCGAACGGAAATTCATCACCGAACGAATTGCAATCAACAGCGACGTAGGCAATTTCACATTTTTTATCAACAACGAAGTCTTGACGTTTGACCCGCACGTATTTCCGCGAAACCTTCACTCGGCGGGAGTCTCGGCCAACTCACGTGAAAACTCGAGCGACCGGCATTAAAAACAAAAAAAACCGCAAAGCGCGACTCGGTTTTCGACGGCTCCAGCCATCGTTCGAAGTACACCACTTGGACCGTACCGAAGCTGTCCTCCGACCCTGCGCGCACCGAGCCCAAGACGGCCGTCCGGGGGGGGGGGGAGCTCCACGGACGAGGCGTCCCGTCCCTGACCCCTCGACCCGAGTCGACGAGAGTCCGCGGCTCGTGACGGCTCGTACCGCCCGGGAGGCCGAGGCGATCCGCGTACGCAGGCCGGCGCTCCCGCCCGCCTGCCCGCGCACTGAGCAATCCGAGCCAAACGCCAGAGCAGCGCACGCCTCTCCCCCCCCCAATCCAAATTAGGGCACGTTCTGCAGCGGCGGCTATTCGGACGAGCGAGTGGGATTTGGCCACGGCTTGGCCGGTGAAGACTAACGACGCGGCGGCGGCGGCGCCGGTGGCCGAGGAATGGAAACACGTATGAGAGCACGTCCGTCGAGGAGATGGAGGGATGAGATCGCCGCGTGCGCAAGGTGACGGGTAGTATGCTGAGGTGCCTTTAGCCACCGGCACGGCACGATTCACGATGCCGGTTGTTCGTGATGATGATGATGATCGCTGGCAGCTGTACTGACCGAGATGCGCCAAGCACGCGGTGTTCTAACATTCCCTAACGTGAGCGTCCGTTGGCGCCAGGCTTCTTTTATAACAATGATTTTCAAAGGCCATATTAGTGCTTAACGTTTATACTTCGGGGTACGATTCATTGCCATACATGGCGCGCAACAATAACGAAAATGATTACGACTAACAGAGTATTGGCCCTACCGGCAATCTTGTTACAAGCATGTAACACATTCTGTTGACGTCTCTTATTATTGACGTTTCTTCTGACTCGACTGCTTCTTCTTCATGTCCTTTTGGGAATATTGCCGGCTCTATAAAGTTTTAGAAGAGTAATCAAGATAGATAGATAGATGGCTGATATAGCCTTGGTATTGTGCAGATTACATCTGCGCTTAGAAAGGATTCGAACCCAGTACCCTCAGTGCCGATATACATTTAAAAAAAAAAATCTTTCCCAATTATATATAAAGTATGTTTGTTTAACTACAGTCAAATTACGTGGTGATGCTGCTGCTGCTGCTACATTGCCAGTGGTGCACAAGCATGGGAAAGCCTTCATCCAGCAGTGGATTGATTACGGGATTTCGCGGTCAGACACTTGCGTAAGATGGCACTTTTCAATACGAAGTCCCTTACACTGAAAACATGACTTCTTTCTGGATATGAACACGTAGCACGCTGTTTTAAACTCTTCCGTTTAAAATAAGCAAATAAAATATACATGTGTGTGCTTTTCTACGGATGACGGGTGCCGTCTGGCTGATGTAAACATCTTGACTTGTATAGATCTGTGTTTTCAGGTGTAGCACGACATTCCACACATGGGCTTTTAAATGATTTTTCAAGTGCCGCTTTTATTTATTTCTATTTTATTTCTCTATTCACCTTTCACCGGTGGGGATTGTCGGAATAAAAGGTTGTATTTCCTCGCGAACAATAAATCAGTTTTTGCCGCACACAACTAAATTCTACTTTATTGCACGAAACATTATTCAGTTGTCGTTGTATTTTCCACGGAAATTCGTGAACCTTGAGCACAAGGCTGCGACATGCACAGTAAGACGAACGTATCTCTACCGTGATGCTATGTGGTGCGCTGCACAATAGAGCGTCCCACAGACTCGCGAATCTGATGGGGAATTTGATGGAGCCTGTGATGACCTCGGCAGCCCATTCAGCACAAACCCAGCGACAGTCATATTACGAAATGCAGAAATATTAATCATTATTATTTAGAACAGGGGACGGCATGATGGCGTGGTGAGTAGTGCTGCCGCCTCACAGCAAGAGGCACCCGGGTTCAATTCTCGGCTCAGGTGCCTTTCTGTGTGGAGTGTGCATGGTCTCCTCCCAGAGTCCTGTGTTAATTATTCCAACTAAATTGCCCCCCCCACCCCCCGGTGCCCTGAGATATTGCAACTCACTTACCCCTCCCACAGGACTGCATAGCTCAACGGTTCCTTCCCAGCTCAAATTCAAACTGACTGACCGATTAACGGGGACATCGAGCCGTGAAAACCTCCATCGTTACAGAGGGGAGAACATTGGCATCGCGCGGTCTGCGTGCCGCCGTCCAGGTAACGCCACACATCGCGCCAATCCCGGTGCCAGCCGCGGCCTCTCGGTGCCAGCCGCAGCCTCCTCTCGGGCCACGTGACCCGATACTGAGTGCGAGCCCGCTCGGCGCGGGAGGGAATGCGCCCGTCGCCCCCTCGCCAGCGGAGCGGGGCATCGCCGTGCCGCGACTCGCACACACATCACTTTGAACGCACTGCCCCAGCCGGCGGGGTCGACGGCATAATCAAATCTTACCACTTAGAAATTAACAACAGTTTTAACATCCGAAACTTGGCGGGTGATTTGTGCGTTTCATTTCGCTCGAAAAAAAAAAAGAAAACAAAACTCCCCGCAGGGAGCGGCGTGCTATTTTTTTTTTCAAGCTTTTCGATTTTTACTTTTAAACGGTTGTCTGCGGTCGGCAGCGAACGGCGGGAGGGAGGAACAACCGAGCAGCGTCAAGGGCATCGCTCCGCGGACCGATGAGCGATCGACGCGACGCAAATCCGGCCGGAAAAGTTGAGCCGCCGCGGTTTTTCGGTCGTCGCCGCCGCCGCCATTTAACCAAATAGGTATCGATCGGCGTCACGACCGAGCGACAGCCCAGACGGCGGCGAGACGGGGGAGACACGACAACAAAAACTCGAGCCGTTACCGGAAAGCGGGGACGATTAAGCAACGCCCCGGGGGGTGGATGGGTCGAATCGACCGCAAAGCCGGCGGTCGTCTCGACCACCTTCCTCGCACACCTGCAGCGGGGATCGGCGGCGACGCGCTCGGTCGCGCCCCGCATTCCCCGGCGGGGCAGTGGCCAAACCACGGTCGCGCTAATTTAATGTCGTCCGGATTAGCGGCCCGCGGGGGGAAGACACCAACGGAGGGAGGGAGGGAGGACGGCGGCAGATTAACGCGGACGAAGGGATCGTGGCGCTAGCAGACGCCGCACCGTCCACCGGGTCATGCGATGATGCCGCGCGGAACGGTGGCGCGATGGTACAACCGCGGGCCCCGGGCACGGCTGCTCGGAGACAGGAATGCGAACTCTTGCTTCACGCAGCGAGGATGCGGGCGGGCTGGTGATGCGGGATGATTAACGGGTACGAGATAATAGCGCGAATGGTTAATGCCTGCGGCGGCGTGGGTTTGTATAAATCTAAAGCCGAGCAGGGCTGCATGTCTGTGTGCTTGCGTGCGTGCGTGCGTGCGCGTGTCCATCTGTTTTATCTCAAACAAGACAGACAAAGACAAAATGTGCGGTCATCGCTTACTCATCGCCCGCCGCCGTCAAAAGCCAGACGTTACCTGCCACATTCCTTCGAGCGGACAAAAATTACCAGACCATCCTTCCCAACAGCTCGTAAATCTTTCTTTTCGTTTTGGGCAGTTGGAAGGATACAAAGGAAATTTATTTACAGTACAAAAATGTACTGTTTCTTTTCATGATTTAGTTCATTTATGGGCTTTGTGCGGTTTGAAAAAAAATAATGACCATGGATAGTGTAAACCCAGTCAACTGTCTACAACTTTTTTTTTCCAATAATCGTCACTGAATTCCAGGAGAATAAAAAAAATTAAGTTTGTTGTGCGACAATCACACCTGCAGAGCGTGTGGGAGTGCGCACCGCCTTCTTTGTTAAGAAAAAACTAGTCCGCTCGGAAGATTTATTTTTCAGGATAAATACTGCGGGAAAATCTCTTCCGCGGCACGGAGCGATTCGCTACTTGGTGCGAATTCCGAACGGACTCTTCATTGCGCGTCAAACGGCGGTGGGGCTATTAGAGTTCATCTCTCTTTCTCTGTGGAGTGTCCTTCCTGTAAGACATCGGTGATCGGGGCCTTCGTCCATTTAGCTGCGTCCGCGATGTTTACTCGGCCACTTTGCGTCAAGTCCTCCTCCCAGTCACATCCAGTTGTTCAAATGGCCCGTGTAACTTAATTCACTGTCTACCCCGGTTCCTTGTGGTACCTATAATTTTAACTGTCACAACATATTTATATTCAGACTCTTGTTTTCTCAAATTATTTCAATAAATATCCTTTCTGGATAAAGTCCGTTTGTGTCATGTTTTATGTTGCGCCGTGTGTGTGGATGCCCTCCCAGTGTATTGTAACCTTCTCGTGCTGCAGGAGGGGTTTGTGTGTCCCCATGAACCCCAGCGCTGTGTCACCTGGATTCTAGTGCCCATGCTAGCGTCTCCTTTGGTGAACAGGTCTGGAGTCTAACGCTCCTGTTAGGGTCTCCCTTAGTGAACAGCTCTGCGGGGAGGTTCCAGACAAATAACGATCCGAAGACCCTTCGACTAAAGGAGGTTGGCATCAGGAAGGGCATCGGACAGTAAAAGTCTGCTGCATGTGTTTTTGTTCCGGAAAGAGCTTGCAAGCTCACTGGGTATTTTTCTGCTGTAATAATAAACATTTATCTATCTATCAATACTCCCACCATTGCGGAGCAACCGGCCAAAACGGGGAAAACCTGGATAGCAGCAATGTAAACCGGCAACAACAACTGTGTGTATGAATCAATGCCGATAGCCTAATTAATAGCCTACTGTTCATCAAGCTAATTCATTTCTTTCAAATCATGGTTTGAATTACTGTCCCGTGCACAGAGAGACCGGGACGACTGCTCAGACAAAGCGTAATTAGCGAAGCAGGGCGGATGAATTAGTAAACACTCTCCCAACTTCCATATCGGGGGAGCTGCGAGAATTACAACCAGATCTGTTGAAATGCCCTCATTGCAAACCGCGCACCTCCCTGGATTAACTACGTTGTGAGATATGCTCTTTCGGGATAGCCACGTCGAGCAATCCTCTTCTCTCTCAACAAAGCTGTCCAGACAGAGAGCCTCTTAAGAGCAATTCTCATATATTGAGCTGCGAAAACCCTACATCAATAAACTACATTTTTTTTAGCACAATTGCACAATCCCAAAGACCCAATAATACCAAGGCGCAGCAACAATCACCATCATTCAATCCAGAGTAAAATGTCAAAGTGCTATCATGCTCCAATGCGCATTGAGGGATCTAAGCTTGCATCCCTGAGGCAGTGGTGGATATTCCCCGTTCTCATGACAGGGGTGAGTATACCCATAGGACCACCACTGCCGACTTCTCCACAAGGTGGTACATAATTTTATCGATCCTCTAGAGATGATGGGCTTGAGCCAACTCTCCAACCCGGATTTGAACTCACAACCTCCCCACCGCGAGCCACTTTCTTCGGCGCCGAGACGCCTGATGGATAGAGAGTCCGTGAGCAAATCGGCAACGTAGAAAAATCTAGATGTGACGAGTCTAGTTTCAGACAAAACGGAGTTGGACAGATTTCCCGACGCCAGCGTTCACGTCGCGATCCCTGTCAGGTAATCCTTGGTATTGCCTGCGAATTCTACCAAACACTTCGAGGCCGAGCTGAAAGACAACGATGTCCAGAGGCTGACCATCGTGCTGCTTCGAAGAATCGCAAAGAAGATCTCCAGACTCCACCACACACAAGAGCACTTCAATCCTACAAGGCCAAACTCATGCACCTGGTACGATTATACTATGCTGCGGTAATGATTGTACGTAATTGGATGTAATGTACAATCAGTTCATTACGTACTTGCGACCTCAATTTAATCGACCCCCTTACATTTGTTTCCTTTGCTCATTCATTGCCGTCCAAAAGAACCCGCGCTAATTTATTTCAGATGGCCGATACGCGTCCGTATCCTCTTGAAGAACGGCTTGTAGTGTGGAGCATCCGGGCTTGTAAACGATCACAAACCGGGATGGAAAAAAAAACCTATGAAATAAGGGTCACAAGATATCTGGGCCACCCTGTACTTCATTAAAACATCATCATTATAATTCTCATGTGTCTTAAACGTTGGCAGGACAATTCATTGGAGGTCGTTTTACTCGGAACGACGGTCTCGGCGCGCTAATCCGGCCCAGCCGGCGAGATCGAACTCTGAAACAGCAACAACCGCAGAAACTAAACGCGGATCTTTTAAAAGGGCCGAGCGAGGTACCGTTTGTTTGGCAGACAAACCCAGACAGGGCCCCCTGAGGGGGGCGGGGGGGGTGCTGGGAGGAGGTCGTTGTGTCGGCCGCGTCTCGGCCAGATAGAGCCGTCTCCCGCGCGCTGTCACGATCACTAAAATAGCGCTCGCTGGGCGCCTATCGCTGCCATCGCTCCCCGGCCCGGCTGCCAGTGGCCCGTGGCCAAGCATATTACCCGCAGAGACGCGAGCATCATCGGTGAGCACCACCGACTCCGCCGGGCTGATGACCGTTTCCTTAATTAAAGAGTTCCACGTACGCACAGGCACACACACACCCACGCACACACACGCGCAGGTTTCTCCTACTTAGGGAGAAGAAAAAAAACAAACAAAGCGCGCGGCGAAGAGCACTCGTCTGGCTGTTTAAAAAGCCGCCGGTGTGTTTTCCGGCGGTGGCGCTGCTTTGCCTCTTGTCGCGGCTGCCTGTTGAACGAAAATAAATAGTTGTTCGTCGTTGCGTCTGACAGGCCCGTCTGTCCGCTATCGCCTCCCGCATCTCTGCGGACGGTGTGAGCCTCAACAGGCTGCGGGGTGGACCCTCTTACTCGGCCGCAAAGCCGCCTAAGCCCCTATCTGATGGCCCGGGGGGGGGAATGCTGAGTGTTCGAGTGTCACTCACCCGGCGCACCTGTGGCCGCGTTCCACTCGTGGGAAGGAATTACACGGCGATGATAATAATAATATTAATAATGGAAGATGAAGACGGCGGTTCGTAATCCTTTCGGCACGTCGTATATATACGTTTTATTATTTTATTGTCAACGCCAGAATTAAGGAAGGATTCGGAGCTCGGGTCAGTCAGCCCTACTGAGCCGAAACATGTTTCGTGTTAATATGCTATCCAAACACGCGCGGCGCACACGCGTGCATTCCCCAGGCCTCAGAATAATTAGACTTTAATGCTTTCCACGTGTCAATGATACAGCCTCGCTTTCGATTGATCTGAGTCAAAGCCACGAGACGTGGGGCCGCCGCCGCTCGCGTCTGAGCGCCTGTCAGGCTCGCGCATTAGCCCGGCTTGGGAGACCGGCAGCAAACGCCGGCGGTGCAGGAGGAGGCATCGGAGCTCGTGCGAGATGAGAGGTAAATTAATACGAGACCCAACCGATGATTAACAACAGTGGCGAGTGATATATGAACAGGTCCCGGAACACTGACCCCCTCTCCCACCCCACCTCCCCCTCCATCACCAAGCCACAGAGACTATCTGTGGTGAAGCATTGTCAAACAAACTCGGCATAGGCAGGTCTCTTATCCAGCCGTGGATTGAACAAAGGATTGGCGAGAGCTGTTGTCAGGGTGGCGCGGTGAGTAGCGCTGCCGCCTCACAGCAAGAAGCACCCGGGTTTGAATCTCGGCTCGGGTGCCTTTCCGTGTGGAGTTTGCATGTTTTCCCCGTGTCCGCGTGGGTTTTCGCCACCGGGCACTCCGGTTTCCTCCCACAGTCCAAAGACCTGCTCCTGCGTAGGTGAATTAGCCTGCGGACTAAATTTCTCCTGGTGCCACGTGATGGACACGTTGCGATGATCGTTAAACTCTGCAAAAACCTTGGCAGAGCTCTCGTGAGTCAGGAGACACTGAGGCTTTCCTGGGTAAACACGTCGAGTAATAATCATAGCGGTAATAAATATCAGATTATGAGCATTTCTTGGCAAATCTGCACCAGTGTGTAATTTAGGTTATATTCCGACTCCCCGGTGTGTGTAAAAGGAACCTTCAATGAACACAAACGGGCGAACGTTTCAGCCGGTCTTTCCTTTTCATACTTGTGTCCAGCCAGGAGACCCTCTCCACTCAATAAGCCCCCACTGTATAAATACACTCGTGATTTGTTATACGCAGTGTCCGTGGAGGTCAATGGAGATAATTATTCAAATAAGGGCTGCGTATTGAATTTCATTGAGGTCAATGGGAAGACGGAGCGTGGATTTAATTAAGCGCTGCGTTTGTTGTTGCGGCTGTTGTTGTTGTTGTTGTGTTCGGGGCGGAGCGGCCCAACCATGTGTTATACATGTCGCGGCCCCACACACACAACAACAAAGATCCCCCCATATAGCCTTAACAGACTGTACGGTCAAGTGCCGTTAGCGAGCACCTATGAAGGTCGACAGGGTACACGAGGAAGTGGGTGACCAGCATCACGCCCGGCCGCCTTTGTCTCCATAGTGGCAACGTTTACACACCGCAATAGGTACTCATTTGCGGCTGATTCGACCAAGGGGAGGCCCAGTGCCGGTTCAGAAAATCGTCACTGCTGTTGACCGTGAGCGGCATTCGAACTCGTGTAGCCAGGTTTGTAGCCCAGCGCGGTAACCACTGAGTCACCGCTTCCCGGCATGTGTTATACATGTCGCAGCCCCACACACACTGAGAGCAGATCTCCTCTACAGAAGCCCTCGGCTCATTGTCAATCATTGAGGCAGCGGCAGGCTTCCTTACCCCACACAAGGTGCGCGCTGACCCCTCACGACCTTTCCGCACAGCCTTCACTCACGGTGAACACACGCACCAAGGTGGGCGACGGACGCAATTTACCTTCCGTTGCGTTCTCTTTGCTCCACCACTCGACCTGGGTTTGACAGACATCCCTTGCAGGCATAGGCGGAGCGTCAGTGGAATGGGCCCTGGTGCAGGAAATTACACAGGGCCCATCCTCTCCAATTCAAATCTTACCCCACTTCGTCGTAAGCCTAGTGTCTGCACCCCTCTAGCCTGTGAGCACGTGTGCATGTGCACCGTCTGCACACGCAACAGGGACGTGGTTCCTTGCAGGAGCATCACGGCATTGAATGGTTTCTATTTGTCTTAATTGCAGCGGGTCGTGGGGACTGATGCCGGTTACAAGCAACAATCACACATTATATTTTCGTGGATTTCATAACGGGGCGGGGTTGTGGTGCGAGCGTTTAGCGCACTGCATCATAAAGACGGAAATCTGAGTTCGAGTCCTGACTACGGACAACATCGGTGGGCGAGCGACCTCTGAGCCAGCAAGCCCCCGCTGTTCGCCCAACTGCACCGATGTCTGGTGCAGTATGGTTAAACAGCCGGCTATGAGCGACGCGGCCTTTCATCCAGCAGTGGACTGACAAAGGGCCGCATATTACATCTCTAAAAAAATCATAAACGCGTTGGTGACTACCATCATTGTCAGCAACCAGTGTATTATGCGCCCTCTTGGAGCGTTTTGTTCTTTGATGAGCCGTCGAGCTGGCTGCTATTATCGTACATTCTGATAATTTCATATTAAATCCAGCCTTTCGGAATGTTGGAATTATTTGGCTAATTTACTTCGAGGCTGCCGGTTGGGAGGTTTTGTTGGTATGAATGGTGGTATTTTTTTTTAAATAACAATGATGACGATCGTGTTAATTAAAACAAATATATGAATCCACACTCGGAAATAATCAAGCGCCCTTCAATTCAAACACAAAGGCACCGTGGGCAGCAATGATATCACAAAGCAGGGCTCTTGCTATTACCGCTCCATCCACAACACAAGGAGGGCAACAGATGAACCGATGAAATCCAACTTTGGCAATCCGCAGCAAGCCCCGGGCTGCAAATCAAAACAACACAAACCCACCGTGGCGAAACGAACGCCTTACACAGTCGAAAACATCATTACCATACAGGCTGCGGGTTTTTTCCCATCCAAAAGCTTAAATATGATTGCATTATTTGGCTACGTCGGGCCATACATAATCATTATTATTATTATTTCAATGCGGTATTTACGGACAACATATTTTCCACTGCATCGCCGTGAATTGCTCGCGACCAGGCGAAATAGACACACGAAACCTGATTGCTGTAGGCGGGCGGGCGGGCGGGCGGGCGAGGGAGGTGACCTTCCTCGCATCTGCTAATCAAGCCGATTGACTGGCAAGGGCAAGAGCGTTATTACCATCAGCCAACCCAGGCGTGACTTAACAAGGACACGCTCTGCCATGCTTAGAAAAGAGTTCTCTCTCTCTCTCCGCGTCACCCAAGCCGCGAGCACAACGGAAAAACCCCGCGTGGTCCGTGAGCGTCCGTGGTTTATGTCCTAATTGCTATTGACCGTCCTGAGATCACAACGGCAGGCAGGCTCGGATCGCCTGTACGATCCGCTCGGTGGTGGGTAAATTCCAGACAGATACCGCAAATTCCACGTGAAATTCTAAAATTCACGTCGTGTGATTGTTTCAACGATGGGTTGTGTTTCAGACACCGGTGTTTGCATTTGTGTTTTAAGCCACTGTCTCCTCCCACGACCAACTAACTGTCCGCTTGGGTGGAATTGGCCCCTGGACGGGATTTCAACTCAGAGCCGTCCAACTTGTGAGTCGAACCCTCTGGACAGAATACTGCCTGGGACGATACATGATGATGCACAGCTTCACGTTCATCCAATAACACATTGATCCGACGCCAAAGACCACCTGTCTATCATGCGACAAGAAAAATAACAGTCTTTTGGAGCCCTTTGTCAATCCGCAGTCCTCCGCATGCCACATCAGCCACGGTGGGGGCTGGTTTGACCATACTTTACCACGGTGGTCAATGCGAGTTGCCGTGTGGGTATGGTGACACACTAACCGAGGGACCGGTTGGAGCATCGGCTCAACCACTCTCATTAGGACGTCGAACTCAGGACGCCTGGTTCAGAGCAAAGGTGCGCTAACCGCCGCTTCACCTAATCGCCGTGCCACCTAACCGCCGTGCCACCGCTCCTCTCAATTAGCGCCGGCGGCGTTGGCACGACGATTGGTCGGGCGCTAATTGCGCAGATGAAATGCGCCGCCTCCTCCTCCCCTGCTCGAATCTCGGTCAGACCGAGCCTCGGCCCACCGCTGCGACGGAACTCACCACCCCCTGCATAATGAAAACAAATAGCTGGGCGACATGAAGCCGTTCTCGAGCGGCCGCCGCTTAAATAAAATATAAAACCTTAACGGACGCCGCGTTCAGCTTTCGTTTGGCGACGAGTCTCCAGCCGAGGCCGGCGTCGCGTCCCGCGGATTTAAAATTGAAGGGTAGAAAAAAAAAGGGAACCCGGAATAAATAGAGAGAGAGAGAGAAAAAAAATTAACGCCGTAAACATGAATAATTGAACGGGAATCATAATTAGTTTGCTCGCGGTGCTGAGAAGGAGGAGGGGTGGCGAGGGCAGAAAAGCAGCCCCTTAATGTCCGGGTCCACTTGTAAGCCACGCGGATTCACGGGGCGGCGAGTAGCAATCTGATTAACACCCGGGCTTCAAACGCTCGTAATTATTTTGTTATCGATCGCATCTCACAGTCGCGGGACCCCGCGCGCAGGACGGGGGAGAGCGGCACACACGCACGCACACGCACGGGAGAGGGAAATAGAGAGAGAGCCGCATCGATTGTTTAAGGAGCGCCGCGCGCGCGGAGAGAGGCACAGAGAGAGAAGGTAGAGAGAGCGAGGGCATCATCATCATCATCCACTGTGATGTTTTCATCATCGTCCCGTGCGAGGCTCCGGAGAGCGGCTGCGTTTACAGGGGGTCGCTGACACGGGTGGAGACTCGAGAGGGGGCCCGATGGCAGATTAGAAAAGGGCCCTGTTTACAAATTGGCTGGGGTGGCGATCTCGCTCGAGTAGACGGAATGGAGAAGGCAAAGTGCAACAACGTCTTAATGCGCGTACCAACTCTGACCATCGCACGTGTCTACAGACTGTTAGGACCGCTATTCTCAACCGGTGGGTCGCGACCCATCAGTGAGCCGCGAGCGCCGCCTAGTTGTCCCTGAAGACTACACCCACGTGGGCCAAGCGGGCCTTGAGGTGCAATAGGTTGTGTTAGTATAAATGTATACAACGCATAGAATCTGACAGATGAGCCGACCCAATTGCTGGGAGGTTCAACCGGGACACTTGGTGAGCTAAAAACGCCTCCCTCCACCGGCCCCGCCCGTTACTCAGGTAACTCCGCCCTCTACCAAGTAACCACGCCTCCACCGGCCCCCCCCGTTAATTGACCATACTTCACCACGCTAATTTGTACCGGTTTGCAAAGTTTGGGAGTTGGGGGGAAGGGCTGGATAGACCATGGAGCATTTAATATATCACTCGCCACTGATGTTAGCCGTGCGCAAAACCCGCTTTCCCCATCGCTCAACCTTCCCAGGCATCATCATAATCACCGTGACTTTACAGGCCTTTGTCAATCCGCAGTTTTGATGAAAGCACGAGCAATCCTCGCGTGCTCAATCACACTCAGGCGCGCACGAAAAACAATCATCTCAGTCATTTCTTCACAGACATGACAATGAGTGCTTCACAGAGTAAACATCAACGGAGCTTCTGCCTAGCAGCCGAGCATGCAACGCGTTCCCTCGCACTCCCACCACGCGGGAACACACACACACACACTCGCCTATAAACATCCACACGGCAATTTAATTCCCTTTGCAAAAGTGCATCGGGCACATTTACATTCACGTTTTAATGAACGGTGGAAATGATATATATATAATCTCAAACTGCACGCGCTCGTAAACATCACAAGTGGTTGTCCAGCCTTATTAATTTACTCCGAGTTGCTTGTTTCATCTGTTTACGGGGGGAGACAAAAAAAACACACTAAAGTAGGCCAACGGCGGTGTGGATGATGCATCTGGAAGGCAATGCCAGAGATTCCCTGTGTAGCCTCCGCAGATTGCTGGGGAGTGAGTGCTGCTAATGAAGAGCTCATATTAAGGCCGACACGGCACGCGACGGGGGCCGTGTAGTAAATAATAATAAGCTCTATTTATAACGCGCATCACATATTCATTCAATGTCGAAGGTATTAATTCGAAGAGAGAACGACTCGGAGGCGTTGCGAGGAAACCGCAAAGAGGCGGAGGAGGCAGCCAGGCGCGATTTGCTGGCGAGGACATATTGCCACACACT